>JBBPTB010000075.1:0-45727 GCA_038093875.1 Boletus tylopilopsis | reverse complement strand
CCTAACCTAACCCTAACCTAACCTAACCTAAACTAACCTAACTCTCCCCGAATACATCTTCCGTCTGTTGAAGCTTTGGCTTGCGGTCACAAAATTCGTATCTCCTACCATCAACACCTCCTCTCGCCACAGCCTCCTTTCTCCTGCCTTACCCACGACAAAAATCTCTTCCTGTCGTTTGACTCGATACCTTCACCCGTTGAAACTTGATATTCTGGATCAGTGGATCGCCCTCGACGGTTTTCCTTGCCGACGGTTTTCATGTTCTCGATGTTGCATCTTGGTGTTTCGCCATGTGACCATAGGTAGTCGGTACTCGCCTGATCGCGCTTACACTCACCGACGAAGGACCAGGCATTAATTTTCAGGCGAGAAAGCTCTAGATATCTCTCGAAGACTTCCAGCGCTGCGCAAGACCCAAGAACATCCAGTCGTAGCCCCTTGTTAGATGACACCATATCAGTCGTCTTGCATCTCTTGGTCCAGGTCTATGCCTGTCTTCGCAGGATCGCAACCATTCGCCGCTCGTTCATTCCTTTTAAGAAGCCCTGCTCCCAGGTCTTCCCTAACTCTCCACGGACAAGCTGTTTCGCTAAACCTCGCATTGAGCGCCACCTGAATCGCGTCTGGGGAGAGCAAGCAGCACATCAGAGCACAGATGCCACTCTCTACCCTCACCAGAAGGTATTTGTGGTCAAAGTCGGTAGAAAGCGAGGATAACGATCAGTCACCCAGTCAACAGTGCCTAGGGTGTCGTGTGGTGTATTGTCATCTCCACCTCGTCTGTTCCTTGCTGTCGATTGTCGTTTTGAATGCACTTGCACTATAGACGACACTAAAATATTGATATCCCCCATCTGTGAGTATGTAACTACACTGGCCTCTAGGTTCATTTACCGACTCTTTCGTAGCGACTCGCTAATTTGCCACATTGTTTCCACAGCAGACGTCACGGTGGGCCCGTCGGTGACCCTACCTATTGGGTCATTAGAGGCGAGCTTGTGATTGACTCCGTCTTTCACCCGTCGGTGGGCAGGTCTCCTTCGAGCGGATTCATTGCATCCACATTAGGTATGTATTTTTTTTCTCTTTTGAGTGACTCATAGTTGCAGATTCTGGTTGCCTAGAGACAGATTCTGGTCCCCTTCCTTACATCTGATGTCCCATAAAGTTGATTCTGTTGCTCTCGTCGTGTACATCCACATTCGGACTCTGCTGAGTAATTGAAAATCATCACCGCCCCGCCTCTTGCCCTTCTGCAGGCGCCGCATTCCGTAGCCGCTTAATGCTCATTGGGTAATCGCTGCTCGGAAGACGGTCACAAGGTGGATGAAGGCAGTGCTTTGCAACGGGGGCAGTGGTGATAAGACGAAGGCCGGGATGGCAGTGGGGAGAAGACATGGCGGAAATTGGGCGGAAATTATGACCTCGGTCACCAGGCTTCCACATTGCCACACAGTAGTTGGGGGCCTTTTGAGTATTCTCCAGTTCCAAACCTTTGACTGAATTCCCCCCCACCAGCTTCATCGAACTCAACGTTTCATTCACATTCACCAGAATATGCATCGCGCGCTGAGTATTGATGAAATACTTTTTAATATTTTTCACTACTGTTGTCCACAAGATCTAGAAGGCCACTGCAAGAAACAATATACTCCTCAGTTAGCCACCCTGGCTAGAACATGTTGCACGTTCAAAGAACCCGCACTCAATATACTATGGGGTTCTCTGATTGACTTGTCGCCGATCGCACGATGTCTTCCTGATGCATCTCGTCAGCTACCACAAAGAAACACGGTGAGACGACTTTAGAGAGTCATCACACCTTACTCAGTCTAGATTTGTGGGCATAGTATGCATTCACCAGACAGATTACTCCCGCGGACTGGAGTATCCTTGAGAGCTACACCCGCCGCATCCGAAGTATATTGTACTTCAACCAAGGACTCAACTGGAAATCAATCCAGATTCTTCTAAGTTCCCCTAACACGGAGTCACTCTTCCCTAATCTTCGCACTCTATGTTTTGGATCCATGAGAAAAGAATACATGCCCCTGCTACAAATGCATTTTCCATCCTTGCAATCTTTCCATGTCGAGTTCTGCAACACAGAGTTATTCCAGGAGGCCCGAGTTGTCGAGTTATTTTCCAAGTTCTCACCGAATCTCGAGCAGCTCTCCATTCACATGCGTCACCATACCAAAATTATGTCCATTGATCCCAACTATGTCTCCCGCTGGGCAAACCTCCGGTCTCTGGTTTGCCCTGAACTCGCCCTGGATATGAACGCTCTTTTGCGCCTATCTCGTATGCTTGCCTTGACCCGACTTGTGTGCACGGTCGGTGTTGTGCCAACTTTTGATACATTCTATTCCATCCCCAACTTAGAATCCTTGGGGCTACATTCAAAATCATTGGATCCGATTTGGCAGTTACTCCACCAAGTTCAGCTGCCTGCTATCACGGATCTCACTGCCTGTATTTCCGACTGTCCTTCCACGCAGGAGCTCTCCTCCTTCTTTACTGGTGTTCACACATCCGGCGCAGGTTGCAGAATTCAGTCACTCTGGCTGAACCAATCATCCCCTTCGTCAGATGATATGCTTCGCTTGGAAGCTCCACTGCTGGGCTTCGAAGACCTGCGCCAGTGTATGGCATTCCATAATCTTTGTCTCATAGATCTCAATATCGGATGGAATGTGGGCCTGACGGAAAGCGAATTGTTAGTATTGGTGTCTGCATGGCAGAAACTGCGACACCTATGGATAAACGAGGACTGGGGTTGGAACTCACAAGGTGGAATCACCCCAGATGGGCTCATACGACTTCTGCAGGCATGTCGGTCGCTCAATGATATCGCGCTTAACCTTGACACTCGAGGTTATGAAGAATCGCAAACTACACAAATACCGCAAAGTGTCCAATTGGCGTTTCCACCCACACTTTTTATAAATGTCCTGGACTCTGCTATAGAAGAAGAGTCTGTGCCAGCCATCACCTCTTTCTTTTGCGGCATAGCGACTTGCTCTGATTTCTCCCTCATTGCCTGGAAAGGTCGGGAAATGGTAGAACAACTAAACATGGAGGAATATATGCAGCGCTGGGATGATATAGACGGTCGTGTTAATTCAAGCAGCTACTGATACAGGACTGGTAGGCCAGATCGGATGGCATAGAGAAAAGCGGAATAACATGAGGGTAACGAGTTAATCTTGCATATGTAGTCTCGTATGTGCAGTCTCTTGGTGTCAGGAGGAATGGCATCGGGATTAATGATCGCGCGTTGATAGTGGGGCTTCCCCCAGTAAACCACAGGTAGATGAAAATAGTCGATTGCACCACTGCCAGGAACCGGTTGTTGCGATCGAGTAGTTGGACATGAACAGAGGTTTACTCAGGCTACTGAACCAGACATACCGTGACGTAGAATGAACCCAAGCATCGAAGATATTCAACCACTCTGCAAAGACCGTGACTTTCCCGGTGGTCTTGTGAATCATCGACGGCTTGTCTTGCTTGGGTGTCTGCCCGAGCGGAGTTTGAATGTATTAGGTCATATCCGTAGCGGCGCAAGCGCCTGTCCCCGACTCCTTATACTATCAGCGCACCACCACCAACACCCAGAGAGGACAAAGGCAGCGACACGGCGTTGACGCACGCGCCACACACCTCACGCCACTGCCACCACCAGGACCAAGAACAAAGCAACGACGCGTGACCGCAAGCCTCACTGCCGTCGCCATTGCATCTAGACCCTCTCGAGACGTCGACGAGCGCAATTGCTCGTTCGACGCGGCCGTCTGTCGCCTAGATCCCTCCCCACGCAGCGACGAGCTCAACGGCTTGTGCGACGCACACCCGCAGCGTCTAGACCCCTCCCTAGGCGTTGACGAGCCCAACGGCTCACTCAACGCCCCCGTCTATCACCCGGACCCTTCCAACAAGTCGACGAGCCCGATAGCTCGTTCGACGAACCCGGCCCCTTCCTGGCCCCTTCCTGCCGCGTCGACAAGCCGATTGACTCATTCGACGCATGTATTGCCCCGTCTAGGCCCCTCCCAAGCCGTCAACTGGCCCAACAGCCCATTTGACGCCCCTGTCTGTCACCCGGACCCCTCACAACACGTCTGGACCCTTCCCGCCATGTCGAACGGGCCCACCTGCTACCTGGATCCCTAGTAACAGCACGTTGTCGCATGGTGAACTTACATAAAGCATCCTCGTTCCCACGTTATTCTGCAGGAAAAACGTCAAGTTGATAGCTGAATGTGCATGGTAACAAACTTTACAATTTAACAGTGCAATAAAAGGTGCAAATATCGTCCAGTATTTGTAAAGCACAAAGATAAAATTAAAACTACACATCTAGAAATCAAACTCGAGGTCGCCTTCAACAGTTACTATGTAAGTGTATGTGGAACACGCTGGAACTTCAATTTTCTGGTAGATTCAACTACCTGGAAAGCCAAACGAGAATGTTTCGTCAGCGGCACAACCGAACCTCAGTTTAGGGCTCCCATTTTAGGCCGATGCCTGTGGTGGCCGCATGGAAACCTTCTCACTTTTGGATGAGCCTCGTAGCAATACGCTCGACAAGTTGACGTCGCCAATGGTCTGATCGAGAAGTATCCACAGGTGAGCATCGCGTTATATTTGCATGCTCCCCGGGACTTAGGTGCGTCGTAGACGTTCAGCTATGCATTCGGCACGGAGGATATCAGGGAGTCTATAAAGAGGGGAAAGGTTGCTAGCTTGCTTGGCGTCGAAGGGTCAGTGTCCCCCGCTTTTTTTCTTCTTCTGGCCAACGCAGAGGAACATCGATCAGGGAACTCGACAGTACTACGCGCCCGGCGTGCTCACGCACAATGCATGTGCTGACTCAGGCGGATACCTGGCATAAATGACCCCACTGCTCTATAGTGTGAGGTACGATACTATGTTTCCGTTGTTGATCAACTGACTCGTGTCACCGTTAGTTCCATCGAGTTCGAGCTGATCGAAGAAATGAACCGGACCGCTTGACCACGACAGCTATCTTGCACTCCGAGGCATCCGTCGTCTTGTCCCACTCATCCATCGTGGTGCGTTTCGGACGTTGAGCATATCACGGGACTAATGTGACATCTCAATGGATCAAATTTTGTTGAACCAGACAGTGCACGGCAAATCAAATCGAGATTGCCCACCTTGTAGATGAGAACTATGACACGGCCAGACTCTCAACTTGAATGCGGGAATATACCGTTGGGAGGTTCAACGGGGAAAGAACGTTGCTGGTGTGCCGTGCATGACATTTGCAATGTACTAACCCCAACATAAATATCCTTCAACTCCCCCAGCAAACGCACACAATAGGTTCCCTCCCATTAGACTCGATGGTTCAGTTCAACAATCTGATCAAGCGTCAATTAAACGACCTAGTACCCCGAAGCACCTACATCCAGACGCGTTTACGGGACCCCCAGACAGAGGTAACTGGCTGAGAGTGATGGCAGTGATGACAGGGAGATCATTGAATTCGCGCCTGGTTTGGGCGACGGCGGCGGTTCAAGTAGCAATATCGGTCTTGGCAGGAGCACAGGGACGGGAGCACGCCCGGTGGACGGAGGTGGGTCTCATTTTCATTCCGTCACACCACTGTCTTCATCACTGGTTATCCAGGATCCAAGTATGCACCAGCGACTCAAGTTCGTTCCTCGGTTACTACATGTTTACTCGCTCGCTTATCCAATTTCGTCGACAACTTTCCTGCTTTCATCAACCCCGCCGATCGCCTCACGTCAATCCATAACACCCTATGAAACCGTACACAATAACTCCTTGTTCAGAACACACGTTTCGCGGGCTTCGTACAACTCACATGGCCCGCTACGACTCTTCGAGTCCGCTACGGCCCTAGCTACACAACGGCTCCATGTAAAACGTGTGAAAACTACATAAGACTCCCTCGGGCCTCCCCGAGGGAGTCGTTCTTCGCTACATGGCGCAACACCGCTGACACGGCGACACGGCAACGACGAAATCGCAAGCCCATTAAACCGTACACAATAACTCCTTGTTCGGAACCTACTTGGACTTGATCCTGTGTCCTCCTGGCCCTCCATGCTCACGCTGACAATTCCCTGATCCCTGAATGGTGGAATTGAACTGCAGTTAATCTTATCTCGCGGTCATCCTGCGCGATGGCATTCCCTGTCTGACGCATTTGTTGGTCTCCGGATCTCTGTGTTGTCCTACACTCATTCGTGCCATAGTGCCGTTTTGCAACTGAGGTGTGATAATTTGTGGCCATAGGTCAAGCGAAGCCCGTTGGCAAGAGGGAGCTGCCTTCCGTAGGAGCTGAACTGACGAACATTGCTTGGCTTGTCAGCGACCTCGTCCCACCTACGTGAATCGACGGAGAGGCATCGTGCATATCAAGAGTCATGGAAGAACCTGACCGACGCGAGTGGGTCCATTTTGCATACTACAGTCTCCCACACCAAACACGACCATTTGAGTCGGTGTTTGTACTCCATGACGGCCATTTTACGAGCCAGCGCATCATGAGTGCGATCTGAAGAACCCCGAGTTTGCGTACCTGTCCCGCCTTGCAGCGGCGATGCAGTTCATCTAGTTCTGTGTTTGGTGATTGGCACGATAAGGGCGGTGGACGATGGAGATCCGAGCAAGATCACGTTGGCGTTTTACAAGCATGTGGTGTGCGTGTCTGGTCGTTTGGATTATACCCGCGCGGCGTTCAACAAGACGGTATGAACTGTGGATGTGCCGCTGGCTCAACATATTCTGTATATTCGTCTGGTCACCTTCGTTTGTCGTCCCGGCGCTTTACGCCGAGTCGCTATGCACCATACAATAAATTTTGCAGCGATTTCTATGGGACGCCTTTGTATTGCTTACTTCAAGGGGCCACTGCATCACTGAGAGCGGCCGTGCTCGAAGACGGCGTAGACGTTCATGCGTATTTTCTGTGAAGTCTTGCGGTGCACGGTCCAATGGGATCTTACTTGTGATTGTTGACGAGCACTCTCCAACAGATGCTTAATGACTGACGGGTACCTCACTCAATTTGGGGTGACATATGTTGACTATGCAACTCAGAAGCGGCATCCTAAGGAGTCCGCCAGGTTCCTTGCGCGGGTGAGGATCTACGTCGCAATCCCGATTTGCTTGCTGACCGCCTGCAGTAGTTTGAAGAAAATATTGATTCTTGATCACGGGTGGGCTTGAGCTGGATAATCCAGATTTTTGTATTACCATTTACCATGGCCTGTATTTATGTAAAAATAAGGCAAGATGTGAGTAAAGAAAGAGGAAAGGCCTGGAGCGTGACGACCGTGCGAATCCACAGTTCAAACGAAAACTCGTTGAGAAACTTTCATTCCTTCTTTGGGTGACATGACTCAGTCCCATTCGGGAGGGCAGGTTGCGCCCTCGGGTGTTCGGGATGCCACACCGCCGGATGACCTCTTTCCCCCGGATGCTGGTGTGTAGTCCCCCACCTGGCATTCGTAGAGGCCATGAGGATTCCCTTGGTCTACAACATTCACCCACTCAGCTGCGTTGACTCGCAACTTTTCCCCCATCCAGCATCAAAAATCTGGTAAGATAGCATAGAGAAGGGTACTCGACCATCTTTCATCTGCATGCAGAGCTATTGAACAATGTTCTCAGCAGTAAAAAGGCTGCACTTATGCCCCAGATCTCTCACCACAGAATTTGGGCAGGAAGCAGCTGCAACCACTATGGTGATCGACTTTGACTACGAATCACTGGAGCCCGGCCCTCCACGCACCTGTGTACGTTTCTTGACGCGTCCTTGGCATCCAACTCATTTTTTCAGAGCGCATTGCACGACTTTATTCACGCTCATGTCAGTCCGGATGACTTTACGACTTTAATCTTGCCAACAATCGAAAAAGCTCTCCTTCGCTCTCCAGCCAGTAAGCCGTCCTTCTTGTGCCCTGCTTCCGTCTTGACGTCTTCCAGCCATTGCCGATTTTTTTGCGCGCATATACACACCCGCTCGATGGCCCCACCCTCAAAAAACTCGTCACTGCCGCCGTCAACTCTGCCAAGTTGGCTAACCTCAATGTGCGCACCAACGCCTCGGCCTTCTTTCAAGTCTCCATCTCCAAGTCTCCACCTGCGTCTCTCGAGACAACCGTCTTGGAATTCCTCGCTCTCCCATTCGCCGGCAAGACGACCGGCGTCGACCACCGCACAACGCTCTACAGCATGCTTGCCATGCTACCCAAGCACGACGCCGTCTCGAAGACGGTCATCAACGCCCTTCCCACGTTCCTCGTCAAAGAGATCAACTATGCTGCCATTGTGCTCGTTCACACGCTTTCGAAACATATCGCCCACCTGCTCACGTGCGACACGCTCGTACCCGCCGACATGACCGTTTTGGTGGCCAAAGAGCTCGGCGGTACCAATCCGGCACTGAAGCGCCCATTTGTGAGCGTTGTCGGGAGCAAACTGTGGGACGTCGGCGCAGACAGCGATGTCATGCGTTCATCAAGGCGGTCTTGGGCGTGCTCGAGGGGCGTCTCAAGACAGCGAGTGCGAATCCGCTCGCGGCATAGCCTCTCGAAGGGTACGTTGCCGTCGCCATCCTGCTTGGTCGTTCTGTCTCTGGTGCGTATCCCCTGTTACATCACTTATCTTTACTAATAGCTAGATGATCTCGATTGACGTGCTGACGGGCACGACGACCAGACCGTCGTTTCTCACTTGAGACAAGGTCTATCGGAAAGTCGCCGATCCCGAAGACGCGATGTGGCTCCTCCGCACTGTGCATCTCGCCGTGCCCAAGTTCACTTCCAAGCTCGTCAGACACGCACACCTTCGGATCGCGTTGGGCGGGGTGTTTGTACATTGGGCCGACGTACGACGTACGACGACCTAGGAAGCGGAGCGCGAGGAGCTCCGCTCGAGAGCGTCTTAGAAATGGAACTGGGGTCCAAGCTGCCATTGCTGAACTTGTCGAGCGGTTGTGCGGTGGTATGTCTTTTGGGTTGTCCGTTTTCCACTGCTGATGTTGTCTCTCAGATCCGGACGTTTCTTGACGAGAGAAGAGATTGCGAGAGAGCTCCAAGCGTGCAACGAAGCCATCACGGACGCTGCTTCGAGGTTCGGGTGGGTCTCTTGGCATACCCGCCGCCTGGTATGCATACGGACTGACTGGTCTCCGATTAGCTGTCCGTTCAAATTCGCACGTATCGTGAGGTACATGCCGCCATGGGCGAATCGAAGCGGTGTGCTCAAGAGGCACGCGTGCTGCTGTCGTTGGACCACCAGATTATTCAGAGGCAGTATGCGATGCTGTTTGGTCGACAAGGGCAGATGCGTCGACAAGAGGTGGTGATGGAGGTGACGGCTGAGGATGCTCTTGGACTGACGACGGATGGCGCACTCGTGAGTGCAAGCGGCTTAGATGGCGGATATCCGATGCCTCCGCCTGCGTACGGACCGCTGGTGCAGTTGCCGTCTACGATGGCAAGTCTGGCGTCGACCATGGACAAGCTGACGCTGTCCGGATTCGTGTCTGGATCTGGACGGAACACACCGACGCCGTCGGCGGGAAATCCGGATGAGCTCTCCGTACCGCCAACACTGATGCCCACGAAAGCCGCCGTAGTCGTGGAGGAAACCAAATGCAGGACGACAAACGTATCAACGACGGAGATGACGACGGCCGCTGCATCGGCGCCGATGTTGATGCGAGCGCTCAAGGAGGTGCATCGCGCGCAAGATTCTGTGGATGCTGCAGGGGACGAAGCTACGCTTCGAGGGACGATGACGGGGGCGCTGAACGCGCCGACGCTCGGGCGCACGTTGGGTGAGGGGGTGGATGACAAACAGCGCGTTGCGTTGGAATGTGGAGATCACGGTGCGGGCCCCAGCGAGCTGAACTGCAAGTTTATGCAGAGCGGCATCGATGCGATGATGCGACTGACGAGCGTTGGTCCGGAACAACGTCGGGGAAACGAGAACAAGGGGAATCTCGGTGGAGGCGATGGCGCGGTCTGTGTGTCTAAGCTGCCGAACTGGACGATCACCAGGTATGTCGACGCGACGTCTTTTTGCGCCATGGCTGATGTCAGGCGTGCGTGGTGAATAGATTCGGACGCGCAAGATTGGCAAGGGCTTCTTTACGGACGTGTACCTCGGCCATTGGCGAAAGCTCGACGTCGTCGTCAAAGTGCTGGCGCACAGCGTTTCACGAGAGACGTTTGTGAGGTACATTGAGCTGTGGAACGCGCTCGATCATCCAAACGTATTGCCGCTGTATGGTGCCAGCAGTACGTTGGGAGAGAAGCCGTGATTTTTCGTGAGCAAATTTTGTAGCGAGGATGATCTCGCGACGTCTCTCAGGCGCGCCAAGGTGGCGGGAGAGATGGTGTGTGTGGACCTGTTGAGGTTCATGCACGAGATCGCCAAGGGGATGGCATACTTGCACGCACGTGGAATATCGCATGGGGACCTCAGGGTGCGTAGACTTATGTGTCGCCATTGGCGCCAGTTGCCGACCCTTTTGCTTTTACAGGCTGCGAACGTGCTGGTCGACGGGAACGGGATGTGCGTTCTCTCTGAATTTGGACAGTGCCAGATCAGGTCGGAAGCGCACCGATCATGCGGGCAGCCTGAGTCGTGTGAGTGGTCTAGACTGTGTTTGCGTAGCGGAAGCTCACGTCGTGTTCTTGCTAGATCACATTCGATGGAAGGCGCCAGGGATGTTGATGGGCGATAACCGACAAACGAACGCGGCAGATGCGTACGCATTTGCCATGCGCTGCATCGAGACACTGGGTATGGGAGATCTACCCTGGGCAGCATTGGACGATGGGTAAGCCACTTTTTTTTTTCAATATAAACGTGACGGCTGAGGCTGAGGATGCGTACGTAGACAAGGACGGGCGCCCACCGACTCCGGCCCCCCGATGGATTTGGAAATGCTGCCTCCATGGTCGCGAATGTGGTGCGATCGTGCTGGGTTTGCGGACATGATCGTCGACCGTCGTTTGCGAGCATCGTTGCCTCGTCGGATGAAGCTTGGACTGTTGTTCCTGCGTCGCCATCCGCCAACAATGTTGGACCCGCTGCTGGGACGTCGATGGAGTGCTCGCCCACAGACGAACAGTATGAAACTGCCTCCGAGAGCACGATGACGGAGGTCGAGAGCATGGATGTGACGATGGACGTATCATCGACCAGCCCCGCGCCAGGCCTCGGCACCATGTTTCACGTCCAAGCGGTCTCGAGACAAGTGATAACAAATATCCTCGAGGACCCAGACGACGCGCCCACGCTGTCTCCGACGGACACGTCGGATTGTAGGTGGCGATCGACCGTAAGATGTATCGCCTCATCACTGGGTCGAATCAACCTTCCATAAGTCACGTGAGTTTCTCTTGTCGAAGGTAGAGGTGTGTGGAGTCAGAAACTTGGTTTGCAGTGACGCTTCCTCCGTCGTCCCCGACGCGCGTGGAACTCGGGACGGTCGGATACATCTCCACGGGACATGGGGGCGGGTTCGTCACGTTGTTCAACGCGCTTGACCCTCGCTTGATCCCTGACGAGCGATTCCGCCACCTGCCGACCATGTACGAGTGTGGCAAGTTTGAAGTGCAAAAGCGAGAAGAGGGGAAGCGGGGCGTGGCACAGCGTGGTCTCGATGTTTTTGACGTTCAAGACGCGGGGCGATCGGTCGCAGTCGTACGTGCTTGTACTTTGGGATCATGCCTTTTTTATTTTTATTTTTTTCACCGATGACACAGCTCGCGCACGCATGCGTCCGATATCCCAGTCCGCCGCCGCCGCGCACGTTCCCGCGTTCGAAGCGCGCGCGCTCGCAACCACACGCTCGCATGTCACGCGTCCGCGTCCACGTCTATCCCCCCCCCTGGGGCCTGGGCCCCAGGGGGCGGTCGGAGTTCGTAATCCGGCTTCGGCCGAGACGCGCGCGATGATGGCATGGAACGTCGGAGCTCGATCTCACGGCCGGGACGGATCATGTCGAGACCCCCCGAGTCGGAACGCCCGACCTGCCAAGCCCTTTGGGGCACGTCTGGCGCCCGCTTCGTCCCCCTGCCTTCGTTTCCGTTTTCCCGCGTTCCACTTTCCGTTTTCTCCCTTCCCCCCCTCACCGTCTCTCGCCCGTCGACATGGTTCTCCGCACCAAGCGCCGTCGAACCGACGAGGAGGTCTTCGAAGAACGACTGTCCGCCGCCGAGGAACGGCGAGCGTGGTTTTGTGGCGCCGCCGACGGAGAGGTCCGACGGAGGGCGCTGTCCGCGCCCACGCAGCAAGTCCACGGCCGCGTCCGCGGGCTCTAGACCAAGTTCGTGTCGACCTTAGAGGACTCGGGGGTGGGAGCTCTGGGGGCTGACGTCGCGCCGGGGATAGCGACGCCTTCGGCGGGTACGTCCCGTTGACCCCGCCTGTCCGCCCTCGCTGACCCCCCGAGCCGACCGTCAGCCGCCCTCGAGGGCTTCGTTCGCTTCCTCGCGCTCACGCTGCAGGGACACCCGTCCGAGTTCCCCACCGTCGGGACCGTCTCGAGCTACGTGCGGACGCTCTACTCGGTGCTCCAGCGGGAGGGCGGCGTGACCGTCCCGAGAGAGACGCGGGCTCGGGTGGACGGTTACCTGGCCTCCCCCGACCTGCGGACGCACGCACGGCTCTCCGCCGAACGCCGCGAGAAACATTTCGCCAGCCAGGCGGACGTCCGAAAGCTCGTGGACGCCTACCACGCGGACGTCCGGCATTTCCGGAGCAATCGCATGCGCCTGCAGATGAGCGCGCTGACCACGCTGCTGTCCATCTCTGCGGAGCGCATCGGGGCCCTGGTCGAGTCCAATTGCTACCGTGGCTCGAATGACTGCCTCAAGTGGAAGGATGTCGAGGTTGTGGTGTTCTCGGACAGAGACGCGCCATCAAAGCCGATCGTCGGAATGCGCGTCACCGCCCGTCTGCTCAAGGGCGGGCGCGACATCGAGTCATTCTTCAAGACGGTCTTCCTCTTCCCCGAGTGCGGCGCGAACCGCGCCTACTGCCCCGTGGCGCCCCTGTTGGCCTTGGGCCTCCTGGATCGAGTCTGGGAGGGGATCGGAGGCCCCGAGGACATCGCCACCCCGAGTGCGGACCTCACCTCCGTCTACACCCTCCGGGTGAACGAGTCCAAGCGCGACCTCGCCGTGTTCAGAAGAGAGGAGAGGACGAGCTCCGGGTGGTCCGTGTCCGAGGACAGGGCCATGAACTATGGGGCCGCGTGTCGTCACCTGAGGCACTTCAGTCGCCTCAGCGGCTTCCCGGGTGAGTGCGGCGTGCTGATGACGCCGGCGAGATTGACCTGTCGCCTCCAGTGGACATTCGACCGTACGACATCCGCCGCGGGACATCCAACATCGTCGCAAGCGATGCCTCCATTAGTGCGGAGCAGCGCGAGAGGCTCATGGGGCACGCCGTCCGGTCGAGGACCTATCAGGTGATATGACTCACGACCCCCACACCCTGGTCCGGGATCAGACGACCGTGCGAACCCACAGCGTAGCTACGAAAGCATGGCGGTCCGGGTGGACATACAGGGCGTGCTGTCCGGCGCTCAGGACCAACAGCGTCTCGAGCTCATCGCGGTGAGTCCGTCGGTGGCACACGTCCTCGGTCACTTAGGCGGCCTCCAGTTGGCAGAGAGCATGTCGAAGGGGGCAGACCCCGGCGCGCCCACAAAACTCGGACTTGCGGAGGCGATGGAGATGTACGCGGACCCGAGCCTTGCCGCGATCCGTGACCAGAGAAAGACGGTGCGGGCGTGCAGCTCTCTTTTTTGCCACGTTACATGGCTGAAGGACACCGTAGCTTGTCGCAGAGCGCCACGAGCTCGCCTCCTCGGAAGAAGCCGGCGACCCGGAGGTTGCGCGTACGATCGACGACCTGCGCGTGCGCGCAGGGGCCCTGACGAAACAGCATGGCGTGGCCGTCACCCGGGAGCTTCGGTTCCTCCTCCAGCGGTCGAGAGCTCAATACTTTGCCGAGGCATCGTCCCGCCAGCTTGGTGGTGAGGTGAGGACGACGGCATCTCAGGCGGTTGTACACTGACGGCCGATGTCGCCCAGCGGTCGCATCCTACCCCAACGCTGTCATCAACGTCCGCGATCGGAAGTGGCCAGCTCACAAGGTATCGGACGCCGTGCATCAGCGCCGTCTTGGCCCAGACCGGGGCAGAAATGCCAGACCCCCCCATCCCTACGTCTTCCGCCCGCGTCGACAGGCTCGTCTCTCACCTGTACGGCGAGATCCCAGAAGCCGATCGCCACGAGGTATTCCTCAAGACGGTCCGTTTGCTGTTGGACTTGCCAGGCGCCGAGCAGGTCCTGTGCTACCCTGGGGAGTCCCTCACCGACCAAGGTCGCTGTCCCGTGTGCGGATCCCCGTACGTGCGGGGTGACCTGAACCGAATCGAGTCGCTTCGCTCACCCTTTCACCCCACACAGTCGCGACGTCATGAAGAGGGGCGCGGCACATCATGTCCACCGCTGTTTTGTCAACAAGAAGGAGGAGGAAGCGGACGCGGTGTTGGACAGGGGCTTTGTCCCGCTTCGGTGTCGCTGGGCCCGGTGCGCAGAACCCGATAAAGTGTGGATGTCCAGAACGGAACTCGCTGGGCACATGGACAGGCACGTTCGCAATGTGCAGTCCTGCCGCTGGGTCGACGGCGACGGCGACCTGTGTGGAGAGAAGGGCGCGGCCGGTTCAAGTTGGCCAATCCACTTCGCCCGTTGCCACGCACTCAACATTCACAAGTGTGCGGCGGTGTATTATTGTTACGTTTGCTCGACATGGTACGCGTGCTGTCAGTCTGACCCACCTTCTTATGTAACCACATGCTCCCCCTAGGTTTCCAGACACTGCCGGTGACGGCCTGGACTGGGAGGTCCATTGCCACGAGCACTATGGTGACCTCTTTGCACATTTTTCACAGCGCAAGGACGAGGATGTCGATGTTGAGCCGGTAGGCATCCACCCATACCCGGATACAGACAAGTGCATCAGTTACGAGGTCGGAAGCGGCTTCGGGGGCGGATTTCCTGAATATCATGGCCACATTCAGGACGGTGTTGCCTTTGCCCCATTGTTCTGCGTGTGGTGCGTGCACGATGACCGACTTTCTATGGTCGAGAGGATGACACAGTGGGTGGTTTCGATCCCCGAGAGAGTGACCCCGTGCCCTTATCGCTTCTAGGTACCACGATGAGACAGTCTTCTATGGGCACCTCAGTACGCACGTCCGTCTGGTTGATGGTACGACCCTTTGTCCCTCGCCCAGTTGTGGGTCCAAGTCATACCTCAAGCATGATTTGCTTCTTCACCTTGTTGTTGTGCACCGTTTGGGAGTCTGCGGACGTGAGAGGGGGGGGCCGGGGCGTCGTTTGAAATTGCCCGAGTCACCTACTGTCTCTGCCACCCCTTCGCTCACGAGCCCAGCCCAGGAGTGCCCTTCATCAGCGCAGATGGATGTGCTGCCCGGCACTGTTCTGGGTCGAAAACAATGCCGAAAGAGTGCTGATGTCGCGAGTATTCTCTGTTATGAAGCCTCCCTACGCACACTGACGGGCCGTCGTGTAGCCACGGATCAAGTGCAAAGGGTGTTACAAATTTTTTCGGTGCATGAGAGAGCATGTTGCAGGAAACGAGAAGTGTCGACAAGCCAACCGGTGTGGCAATGGCATCGCTGAGGAAGCATCTGAAACCAGGTTGGCCCTTACTATTGCATGGGTTTCCAGTTGCGGCATGCTGACTTGGTCCGCTCTGAGGAGACCTGCGAAGAAGAGGGGAGGCACTCACCGTTGTGCTCTGTCCAGTTGTCGCAAAGTCTTCGAGGATATTCAGGACCATCTACCCCATGAGTGTCCCTCAAAGGTGTTCAAGATCCGGCATCCAAATTTCACTCGCGACGGATGGGGTCCCAGGTTTTCCTTTGAAACCTGGTCGAGGACCCCAGAGGAAGGCCTAGCCGCACTGTGACCGCCGCTTGTCTTAGTGGGTGTTGCAGGCTGGGAGTGTGGTCGAGGGCATACAGTGGTGGGGCGACGGAGTGGGCAGGTGTCGGTGAGCATAGGCTCGAGACTGAGAGCGGCCACCCATGCTCATGATTGATCAGTGCTCTTTGTGGGGGAGTGGTATCCGTCGGTCGAGCCTGCATGTGACATATATTGGGCGCCATCAACGACACGGTTGAAACAGACATGAACCGAGCGGCTGCAGAAGACGGCCTTCTGGGCTCCCTTCGAAGAAGCGTGACGACCATCAGACAGTACGCCGACTTGCAGACATCTTTTTTTTTTTTTTTTTCCAACGAACGCCCGTCGGTCTCAGTGGTATTTCTTTGTTTTCTGTATTCCCAAAGTTGTATGAGTGCGTTCATAGACCTTCCTGACCGTGCTCATGGGGTCTTTCTGTGCATCCCGTGTTATTGCTCACGCGCGTGAGCTCGTGATTGAACACATGTACCGTGTCTATGGTTGTTTGTGTGGCGGTCTTAATGCCACGTTCACCCTTTCCACCCATCGTATTCCTTGCGCTTATCTCTGCGGCGATCGCATTCATCACTATCGAGTATTGAGGCGCCGTCTTCGGTATCCGGTCATCCACCCTCATCGAGTCGTGTTTGTCTGACCGCGTCGATCATACAGTGCCTTGCTTGGTGTTCGCCTCGTGGTCGCTCTTGACTGTCGCGTGCTCCACGAAGGCGATCGTCATGTTTCTCTACTGGTCCATGCGTCTCGGAGTGCTCGTCGCGTACGAAGGTCCTTCCCGCATCGCCGACTGGGCACACGAAACGTGACAACGCTTGTCTTATGCAAGGAAGCGAGAGCCGACCGGAGGATCGGACGGGTCTGCTGTCCTCATTGACCGAGATGGCCAAACTCCAAGAAGGTCAAGGTAGGAGAGGAACCTCCGTCGAGTAACTGACGTCTTCGCGTTCCCTTTTTCCTCCGCCCCTCGTTTTCACTTTCACCTCCCGTATGTTGGGTTGGTTTTCCTTACTCGAAGGTTAGGTTCCGTAATGTGTGATAGCGCTGCTGTATTATCGCACACTTGAATCCTGAAGAATGTACCAACCCTGCCAGGCCAAGTTCTGCCACTGACGCGGATGACGATAGACATTAGAGATGCGTGTAGCAGGTCTTTTCGAAAAAGAAAAGACCTCCGACTCAGAACGATCGAAGAACTTGATGGTCTATGCCTGCCTGGAACGTAACCACTGGCAGCCCAAGCAAACCAGTCTGTGGGAATCTTGGAATTTATTTGTGTATCGTTCCTGCAAAGAAAGATCGTCAGAGACGGCAAGTACGAGCGTTCAGGGGGGCCGTACTAGTACTATGATACCAACCGGGGTAAGTTTTCTATTATGTAATATCCGTATGATGCTTCGTTTCCTCGTGCATGCATTGACAGCTCGATATCGGGGCTCTCAAGAAAGCCTGCGGCTGGCGGAAGACTGCCCACCAGTGGCAATTAGACTCTCAGGCGATGCTCCGAAGGCCTGATTATCTTTGACATGCACTGCGCATCTTTGCTGCCAGTCGATGAGTTCATTTCTTCGATCATTTGTTCGGCCTGCACAGGTCCTGTCGAGGCACGATGACAGAGGAAGGCGAAGGCCAGGACAAGGAAGCCAACGACGATGAAGAACTAGCCATCAGAGCAGATCTCACACCGTTCTGGCATTCGTACCCTCCTTCTCAAGGCAGTTATTTCTCACTCGTCGTGACGACCGACCCCATCCTTCGAGGTCTCCTGCTGAAGAAATCTGTGTCGCCCAGGATGGACAATCGTCTCTGGAAACTGTTGCAGGCAAGGCCGGCTTCCTCCATCACGTCCATTCGTTTTCACCCAGAACTGATGCCCGTAGATGTATTTCAAGGAGCTGTGCCTGGCGTCTCTGGCAACGAGTCGGTGTTTGTACTCCATGACGGCCACTCTACGATCCAACGCATCATGAGGTGCGATCTGAAGAACCCCGAGTTTGCGTACCTGTCAGCGTCCCACACGCGGCTCATCTTGCAGCGGCGATGCGGTTCATCTAGTTCTGTTTGGCGATTGGCACGATAGGGACGGTGGGCGACGGGGATCCGAACGAGGCCACATTGGTGTTTTACAAGCATGTGGTGTGCGCATCTGGTCGTTTGGATTATGTTTGTGCAAATAAATAAATATACCAAGACCCTCCGGGCATCCCTGGTCCCGAATTTGGTCGGCCATGTGAGACACAGAACATCGGTAAAATTCAGCCAAGAGTATACAAAGAGTACAGGATAGCGACAGTAGGGGTAGCCACATGACAGGTATCTAAGCATCGCCTGTGCGGAGACAGAAATCAGATGTTGAGAAAGCTACGCGAGGCGTTCGAACGTACCCTCAAGGACGAAGACAACTGTGGACGCAGCTAAACGCCGATGATTTTCGTCGTTCACATATTCTGAAGAGAAGACTGTCAATCTTTGTTATAAGCAGCAGTCCATGACAACCTCCCATACTTGAACACGTATGGCCTCGCGAACGCTCCAACTTCAATCGGAGCGAGGACGCACTAGCACAAGCAACGGAATGGATACCCATCAGATAATCAACATCCCGATCCAACAAATCGAACAACCTCATCACTGTATGCAATGACGCATTGACTAGAATGGAAGGTTCAATGTCCACAGCTAGGTGGCAGTCCGAACAGAGAAGAGCAGAAGAGACAAAATTTTGACCTTGGGTGACCCACGACCTGGAAACATCGGACATTACCACTCTATACGCAGCAGAACGAGGGGTTTGATTGTGTACGAGTACAGGGATCCGCGAGCGACAGCGACGGCGCTGAATGAATTCTATAACAAGATGGGCGTTACAAAAGGTATCGCAATGGTGCACGGTCAACAGCTCTTCAAGCTCAGATTTTGTCCAACGTGATCCAAACGATTCAAGGCGGTCTTTTGCGACAGAGCGAAGAGCTTCGATGGTCATGAACAGAAAAGACTGAAGGAAATCAGCAAGGGACGTAAACCTGACGAGAATACTCGGACCCTCAGGCCAGACACGGAGGGGCGGGAGGGGAGAGAGATGCACCGTCTGGAAAGCAAACCATTCTCGAAGCTTAGCGACTGAGATTAGACGTCCAGAAGGGTTGATTTCCGCAAGCACATCCTAGGTAACAACCAACACGACCTCATGATCAACAACCTCCATGGAATGAAAGCTCACCAAATCGATTGAATTTGAGGGGATAGACGGTCTTTCAATCTGAGACTTGATCGTGAAGGGGGGAAGAATGTTGAAGGGAAGGAAACGCTGTGTAACCTACGGTAACGTTATGTAGTAAGGTAGGGTTCTATTTATGTAAGGAAAACCAAGACTGCCACGTCGGCGTGTTTCATGCAACTCCCACGCATTCTTGGTTGTGAAACCTGTTCCCTCCGGGACCAGGAAAATAAAAGACTGACGACAATGCACTGAAGGTGTGCAAGGTCCCAGCGATGCGTGCGCCAAAACCCTTGCGTCTGGTGATGGCCACCACGTCCGCAGCTTCGCCGGCACCCCCGGGCAGCCTGACAGGCTAACGCGCATCCGCTGTCTCGAGTGCCACAGGGGCAAGCTCCTAGCTATGTACATTACGCAACTCCACTTAAGCTATTATTCGCTACAGCTACCTGATCCCCAAGTTCCTTCATGCCTCGGCGAGCACAGCCCTGCTCCGCGGGGAGCGGGCATTCGACAAACCTGCTCGCCCACACCCGCACCCACTTTGCCCTGTGCCAACACCGCGCATCGCGGTCGCACTGCATTCACCCGAAATCCTATGCTCAAACTTCATCTGATTGGGGCCTCAGTGAGCCAATCTCCCTCTCTTCCTGCAGGTTCGAAAGGGGTATGGTGTAGCCAATGATACTTGAAATACACAGCTCAGCGTGCGCGCTTGTATGCGCAGCTTTCTCCACGAGTCGCGAACGTACTATCCAGCCTCTCGAAGCCAGCAGCCCCTGTGTCCACAAAGCCTCTCGTCTCATTCAAGGCGCTGCCCTCGACCTTCCTGTGCTCGACTCTTCCTAGTCGTCGCAATCGGCGCTCAAAATCATTTTCGCAGACCTGCCCTGCACCTTGATATCTTGCCAGGCACTCATGAGGCTGCGTGGACCCCAGAGACGCATGGTGGCACGGCAAACGTCCGTCAAGATGTGCGAAGGACTCCGGCACCGCGTGTCCCTTGAGTGATGCCGCCGTACCGAGCATCAGTCGCTGAGCCTGAGGAACAGCCTGGGCGACGACCATTAATGCGAACCCAATTTCCCGGGAGAAAACAAAGGGAGCGCCGCTGTATCTAGATGTGCGCCAGGCGGGACGCTCCACGCGCGCATTGGTCCGATGTGGGGCTAAAGAGGGCCTCGGAGACACGTGCCGTGTGGGGCTTGAGTATCCCCACATCCACTGGCATTCTGCGGATTCGTGTACTTGTCAATGGGGTCTAAACCAAGAATATACCTTTTCCCTGCGGAATCCCGCTTCACTCCGTCCTAACCAGCCCCATACGCCTCACTGATGGTGCATTTGTCATAAAGTGTGGCATGCAGTTGCAAGCTCCCACATCAGGTGAGAGGCAGCCGCCCTTAGTGGCAAAAGCTGCGTAAAGTTTTGAATTGGATTTGCACCACTGGTCTGGGGAGTGGCTCCGTTAAAACCCTGGCTGCATGGCTCACATTGCCGACACCTTTGGGAGGGATCAACATACGGCCTCGTCAAGCTCCACACACCACCTGGACCAAAGGAGATGGCGACAAACGCAAACCATCTCATAGTGGACCTTGACCACCTGCCCCCATCTGCCTTCACAACCAACGGTGAGCCATTCATTGGCACTTCCTCAGAGCTGACTCAGTTTTTTTTTTTTTTTTCAGCCTGCTTTGAGAGCCTATTGTCTCGCAGTGCTCCGGACTGGTCCCACCTGCTGAAGGAGACCGCGGCATGCTTGCCGTATGCCATTATCTCCGGTCAGATCCCACTGGCGTTCACCCTCACACAGGATCAAACGAGGGCAGCAATTCACGACGTGATATCTTGGCGCCGCAAGTTCGTTGGTCGGCCGGAATGGTTCCCAGATGGACGTGAGCCAACTTTGAGTCTGATGCCATTACATTGCTTACAACATGTATAGCACAAGTGTTAGTGATGCCCCACCATGGCACTTCATTTCAGCTTGCATTTTCTGACGACACCTTCTGTGGGCTCCTCCATGGCCTTTTGACTAATGTTCCATCCATATTCCTCAACCATGTTCGGGGCTGCATCCAGCGGCTCATACTTCCCAAGCCACCCGATGCGACTGCCTGGTATTCCTACCCACCAAATGCCGTGGCCAGGCGTCGTAGTGCTAGGGATTACTATCAGAGATTGGAAGGGCTTCTTGAGTGGGATGATAGTCGTGGCTACAACCTTTGGCATAGGTTTTTTACAGATTCTGGTGGCTACAGGGTAGGTAAACTCCTACAACTTTTGCTGCTTTTACTGAAGCCGAAGGCCCCAAGGTACAGTGGTTTACTGACGAAGGGACCCGGTGTATTCTTGCCCACGCTCTGCGTATTGAGAATTCTGCAGGGTATTTCGGTGCAATATACAGGCAAGAGACACATCCATACGAGCCTGCAGCCATTCCCCTCAACATCACCGTCATCTCCTTTGTCCTTGCCACGGTAAGCCCCCCCATCTTTTTTTTAAAACATGAATGGCTGGCTAACCTACTATTCAAGCTCGTGATTGAATTGAAGCAGTGTGCAGATGCATCGTTCATCCCCCCCAGCGTACATGGCCACTACATCAATGACCTCCAGGTTGAGCGAAGCCGCATCCTTGACTTGCTAACCCGAATCAACAATCCCTCACAGAATGAGCTGGCCACGATGGCACCCGATGAGCGGAGCATGCGGGACCTCATGAAAAAGTCACTATCGGAAAACTGGCTTTGTATGTACTCATAGATGCTGCCTACAGACTTTGCGCCCTCTCTCAGTAGAGTCGGTACCTCGTACTTCTTCCCAAAGTGTGCTTAGTGAAAACTCTTTTCCATTTGAGCACGCATCCTTATTTTATTTCAACCCGATAAAACCCACGTAAAAAAGGCTCCCATGCACAGTCACGGTGCCCACCAAGCTACCTTGCTTACATCCCCACAGTGGCTCCAGGTGTGGATCGCACACAAGCACAAATTGCAGCCATTTTTGTCGATCCATCGTTCCGAGTTTCCAAGCGGGGTAATTTAGTCCCCAGCCCGATGGATTTACACATGACAATCACACCATGCATATCCAAAGCTCAAGTCTGGTTACGTAGCTTGAACCGAACCAGTCACCCTGCATCAAATGCACCGTCCAAGACTGGGCTATTTGTCCAGTTCCATCCAATTGGCAGTTTTTCTTTTTCTTTATGTGAGCCTCCCGCAAAATTCATATTCACACAGGCCTGGTGTCAGATAGTGGTGTATTAATGCAAATAGGTGAGGGACCTCTGCAGAACAACGTCACTATGCGTATGAATTACAAGGCAGCCACACAGACTCTATGCAAGCAACACTACGACGGCACGCGGACCTCCTGACCCTTGGCTATGCGGTGAGGCGGTGAGGACGTGGTGAGAACCAGAATGAGGACGACAGCACCTGTGACACGGCATGACACTTCCATTGCCACCTCCACCAACCATCCGTTCACCACGAATGCTATTTGCGAAGCTGCAAGTGAGGCAGCTCCCGGTGTGGCTTACATGGATAGACGTTGCCACCGATGCCCTTCCACAGCAGCTTCCAGAAGGATCGATGGATATCAACCAACCAAAATTGACATGATCTATGATTGAACTTATCCATTGCCGGCCCTGAGGTTGTTGTCGATGTGACTGTGACAACTGTCACAATTATATAAGCTATGGGTTATTTTGTTGTGTAGACGTACATCCCTCCCAGAGCGTGCCTGGATATGAAGTCGGCTGAAGGCTCTACAACGTTTACGCTGCATCCCGGGGAAAAACTCCCGGCGGTACTCCGTTTTTCCGATTTGTCTGATGTGGAGGAAAGCGTTGTCCCCTGTTGTGCAAACTTCCAGAAAGCCCCCCCAATCATGGTCGGTCTTTAACATCGGTATGAGTCTTTGCAAGCGAATAACCATGCGCTGCTGGTGCATTTCTAGACCTTATCTTCAATCTCAAACTGGCAACCGTTGGAGATGCTTTTGAGTCAGTTCAGGGAGTCTCTGGAGGAAAAGGTGCTGCTTGCCAAAGTGCTGCTCCGTATCCAAGAGACGTACGAGGAGCGTGAACTGCTTCTACGTCGCCATCTAAGTGAAGAGGACATCAATCGATTTATATCTGAACAATATCCAGTCAAAGAGCATGAAACCGTGAGAGAGAGATACCTCCATGCCGTCTGCGGGCATTCTCTAAGGTCGTTCTCTCGCCATGTAGGTTGATTAATAACCTGCCCGCCATCGCTCCGCTGACGACCGCTTAGGGATGAATGTTTGTATTCGAGTTCTCCATGCAAAGGTGTTTCCGAGTTGTCACGTTATAACTTGTATCAGAGCCGAACTCTTTGTTTGCATAGCAGTGTATTGCGCTGTACCTTGTTTTTATTTGAGTAATACTTATCCAGACCTTAGCTCACTTTCGCTACGCAGGGCTAGATTGAGTGATACTTGGACGAATTGATCCAAAGCATCCACTACGGCCATCGAGTCATGTTGCAGAACAGCCTCACTGCTACCCATAAAAAGCATTTTGAGCCAATCCGCTGTAACGCCTCGTCAGAGCAAATATCATTACATTGGTTTGATAGCCACCACGGCGCGACGGGACCGCCCTTTGGCGAGCAAATTCCTGGATCCAGGTCTCAAAGGTCACGTCGGTCACAACCGAGTCCGAAGATTGGTTGCTTGGTTCTGGTCGACCAATCGATACCTCTGCGCATGCCGGTGTTTCCGCTCATCAACACGTTTCGCTTGGACTGTATCCACCCCACTGTCTTTCGAACACAATCCCTCATTTATACGGCTGCTGTCCTGGCCCACGACCCCCACCACGCCAATGTGAGTGCCACAGTTGGCCCTCCGCCCCCGTCATGTTCACTTATACGCTGGGCGTCGACCATTACAGGTGAACCCCCACTATCTCTACCATTGCTCGCTAGTCGCCTTCCATCACACTGCTTCTGCCACGTCCATTCACACACCACATCACCGACAGTGCATGAACCCCCACCACCGCCGCCGTTACTACAAGACGGCGACCCAGCAACGTCAGCGACATGGTGGGACGACGACGACTCCCGCACCCACCAGACCCCCTCCAGCTTGGTGTGACACACACAACGGTGAGGTCGGCGCCGACACGACGTACACAGGGACGCGACGACGTTGACGTCAACGCTGTGCAATACGCGACAATAGTGACGAAGTAAGGATACAATGACGGTGACAATGAGCATGCTAGGCGTCATTCATTACCCAATATAGTATGACATTCCGTATACTGCCATGTATTCAATATCTATTCGTTTGACAAAAGTAGTGCGCTCCTGTCCAAAAGTTGCGTGTACATTAAGTGTGCATTTGGGGAGTCATACCTGGAGCTGAGGGCAGCAAACAAAGAAGAAAAGCAAAGGCGCAAAAGAGGGCGATGGCGCGGGAGTGAGGGCAAGCGCAATGCAGTCACGCGCTGCATTGTCTCAGACTTACCAAGCGAATGATGGGCAACGGCCATGAGCGTTTATCGCAATAATCTGCAGATGGTGCATAGCAAGGCAGTCAGAGCGAAGGCCAAGCAAGGCTGCTGGCAGTCTCCGACAAAGTAGATTATATGCGTCGCTGGATCGGCGACGGAAGGTAAAGATGTCTTCCCCGAGCAGAAGCATCGACGTGAAAAACGCCATATTCACGTACCAATCGGCTGGTTTCCCAAGCACCAGCAAACACTTGACAAGCATCTTATCTTCAATCAACGTCGGCTGTCAGATGGTCATAGAGCGGTGAACAATCGGAGTCTACAAAAAAAAGGAGGAGCAGGAAACGTACGTTGTTCACAGAGCCTGTACCTTTGGTGGAGAACCGCGTGCCACATAAAACGGGTCGGAACTCTCCAACGAGAATGAGGATGGATTCGTAGGTGGTGTCAGTCCCCAATACCCTGCATTCCCAATTGCTGCTCGACATGACGTACAAAGTCACGCCGTATTCCGCTCGGGCGAGAACGATATCGGAGGGAATGTCGAGCAGAGCGTCGTAAACGTGTCCGTACACGTCAGGGCTGATTCGGCAGGACGGCATGAATGCAAACCGTTACCGGCTGTAGGTTATGCGGGAAGACAGGAGGTGGGCAGAATCTGTGGAAGCGAGTGAAGGGGAATCCGGCGAGTGGGTTGAAAGTGGGTTCACGAGGTCCCTCAGTTAACACAGAGTGGCAAGTGGGAGGGGGGTACCATGAATTTAAATTGCCTTCCATCATCATGATCGATGAATGGCTCGGTTAGTCCTTAACACTGGAGGGTCCCACTACGCCGATGCCTGTGTAGATTGACTGCTGCCTTATGGTGCAAAGACATGCGGCGCACAGCACTAGCAAGCAATGTTTGTCAGCACGAGTGTCCCCATACTTTAGTCATCACAGGACTAATTTTAATTTCTCGAGGCTGTATCGAGCGGACACCAGACACCTACCTCTCCGAGTTGCAACCAGAACTACTTATCACTGGATACTAAGTCCTTCATTTGGATGTGCGCAGTGAACCTTGGAAAGGAAACACATTTTTTTAGGTTCATAGAGGGTCTCCTTGACAATATGAATCCGTATCCTGCGCGAACTTCAGTACTAGTGGTAGTTATGGACAACGCAGGTATGTATCCAGTAGCCGGTTCTATGTTGGCTAAATTTAGGAACAATGTAAACACAGGTAAACTCAAATGCAAGAGGAACACGGGCGAAAGCGGTCTAACATTTTTGGTTTAGCTGTAAAGCACTACAGTCGACTCTGTAATAACCCATACCCCTCAGGAAGGCCCTTGGGGCATGGGTTATAGGAGAGTATGGGTTAAATGACGTATGGGTTATTACAGAGTCGACTGTAGTGTATTACGCTGTTCCTCATTTGGGGGTTCATCGGAGTATCTAACTGGGCGGACAATTTATTCCTGGACCCTAGTCTCGAAACCAGACGTTTATGGTGATCGGTAGATTCCGAGCTCGTGAGAGCACACCAAAAACGGATACGGTTTCGAGACTACCTGGACTACATAAGACAACCGCGTGGGAACTGCACGAAACTCGATGCCGTGGGAAAATGGTTTCCAAGGAAGCCATCGCCGTCAAACTCTCACCTGCACTGACAATCTTCACCGTTACCGGTCGTGTCCCACAATCGTTTCGATCCGTGTGGACGGCATCGCTTTTACACACTACAACGTTCAGGATCGTTCAATGTCGTCAGTCTTCTTTGATCATCCGTCAATGCTTTTATCCTAGTCTTCGATCGTTTCAATGTTTGCCAGCTACATTATGATGTTATTTGTCGTACTTTGGGTCCAGGGCTGCCCGGAGGGTCTGGGTATTTTCAAGAGAAACAAGTCGTCGTCGTCAAGTCACGATAATTATCAAACGGAATTCCAGAATGGCATTTTTCTTCTGCAGTGTACGTCACTACGCGTGTCGCCCGTTTCCGAGCCCATCCTCCACATCAACCACCACCTTCATTGCACCTATCAAGCATATGCATCACTCACAATGTCGCAGTCCCACTCCCGTGGTCGCAGCCGTTGGAGAAGCCAGTTCCTCGTTGACTGCCTACGCAAGAATGGTATCGATCGTCCAAAGAAACGGATATACAGGTCCTCCGCAATATGTGGAGGGTCCGAAGAACGTGTTTGACGGGGTGTCGAACATTGTAGACGTGTCCGGATCAGGCGATCGTTGCTGCGCTTATGGAGCACGCCCACGGAATGTCCCAACACCTCTTCTGCCTCATATATATCCTTGACATTTCTCTTTATGGACGTGATCGGGTTTCATCGGGGCAAGTGTACGTGCTGTCTTGTTTTTTGGTGACTCACGCCAATGTCAGCACCTACCCCTCGAGCAGCCTCGGACCCCTCGTTTCCTCGTTCCCTCGCCAATCTGCCCTCGAATATGCTCTGCACAGTGTCCGAACGCAACCGTGCCTCGCCAAGGACGCCTCGTCGCTCCTCGTTGATCTAGGCGAGGCGGTGCTCGCGAACGCGGGGCGGGACGAGGTGGGCGCGGTGCTCGCGGGGACGTTGATGCAGGAAACGCACGTGCGGCATGCGTGTTTACAGGCGATTCAGGTGCGTTAGTCTGCGGTGACGACGACGACGAACTGGTGCTGATGAACCGACAACGACACGGACAGCCATTCGATCTGACCGAGTTGGACTGGTCGCCCGAGCTGTGGATCGTGTGTCACGACGCGGACGCGCAGAATGCGCGGTTGGCAGGAAGGGTGTGAGGAAAATGGGATGAATGTAGGGGAGGGGTATCTTGGGGACATGCTCGGGTTTTTGGGTGCGTTCTCGGTGTCCTTGATGGTCTCGGTGATGACTTTGGCTCGGCCACGACAACGCGTACGTGCGGACGAGTGCGGCGGCTGCGATCACGGACACTGTCGAGCATCATTTGCAGACGAGCCATGCAACGATCGACATGCTGCAGGCGTTGTATCGCGACAAGGTGCGATCGGGGTGCTCGCATATCGAACCGCTTTGTTGACGCTAGACTTAGGCTAAGGCTCTTGCTCCCGAATTCGATCCTTACGTGCGTCTTTGTCGCTGACGCCGTCCCGCGCTCACACGTCATGCTTCGTTTTAGGGCAGGGTCATTGGGCACAGCGTAGACCGCACCGATCTATGGCCGACGCGCGTCACGGTCGCACTCGCGCCCCACTTCCCCGATTCGCACGTCGAGCCGTTCTTCGGCTTTCTTATACAGGACGAGGCATTGAGTCACCGCTCCTCCTCTTGATTCCGCTTTCCTCGCACTTTGTCTGTTGGTGCCTTTGTCGCAATCACGTCTCGATCCATCCGCCATCATTTTATTTCCCCATGTAGTCCATGTTGCTGATGGCATGCGGTTTCAGGATTGTACCTCGTATCGTCCCTTTTCCCTGAACCCCGTTTCACTGCGTTGCCTTTGGGAGACCAGCGTACTGCGACACAAACGAGCATGCCCTCCATTTGGGACCATTTTGTGGAAAACCCGCATGTCAATTCATCAACGTCTCCCCGTCACACGCTCGAGGCGTATGTGCGGACGCATTCTTGCAACGGAAGAGTCTCATTGTCCAGAATGTGGACGAGTATCCCGGTCACATCGCTTGCAATGGGGACACCAAAAGCGAAATTGTCTGTCCCCTGATCTTACAGAATGGTGATAATCAAGTGGTTTTGGGGGTGTTGGATCTGGACTGCCTCGCGCCGAGTGGGTTCGATGAGCAGGACCAGGTCGGATTAGAGGCTATCGCCGATCTGATTGTAAAGCAATACGATTGGTGACCAAAACCCCCGAACGAGTAATCTACCCAGTACATGTCCGTTTGGACGTGAAAAAAAGTCGTCATGGGCGCTGCTGCTGCCACGCCAAAAACTCCTCGTGCAGCTGCTTTTGTTCTGTCCACCTCTTCGATAGCTTCTTTTCTTGCGCTTTGCTCAGCTTCCCGCCCTCTCCGTCAGCGGTACGAATGCCTTGTTCGTTCCATTGGCTATACGTGCCCTCGGGGACACGGGGCGGTTTGAACAGCGCTTCAGGCAGGGTACGCCCGGTCTCCAGCTTCGCAAGCCGTTTTTCTTCTGCAGCGCGCTTCAGTTCCGCTTTTCGGGCGGCTTGGGCCTCGAGCTTCTGTCGCTTCTCATCACGGGCCCTGATCAATTCCGCCGCAGGAACCAATTTGACCAAGGCTTTGCCGTCTACGGAGAAACGTTGACACGAGTACGAATGTGAGGGGGAAAAAAGGGCAAAATGCCTTCTTGGTCGTCCAATGCTACGCCCAACGGAACCAAGTCTTCATCACGAAGCCGATCACAGAGCGCCAAGATCTCCTTCAAGGAACCGTCCCTTTTGGCAATGGCCAATTGTCGAACACCGTCTCTAAAAGAGGAAAGTGCGCGAAGATATGGAAGTAAATGTTCTTCCCGCTGGCGTAAGACATGCGGTCGGGAGAGAGACAATTGACGAAGAGCGTGAACACGTACGTTGGCAGCATTCGCATCGCCTGCGGCCTCTTGTCCCCATCCTAGTTCGAGTTTTTCTCCCTCGCCGAGACCAAACATTCGCAGCATGTCCCCCACCCATCTGGCCAGTTGCTCGATCAAGGCGATGTTTAGAGACTTTGCCCCAGTGTTGATGTAAACGTTGGTGCGCGAGACTAGATTGCGTAGTATTTTGAGAGCCTCGGGGGTATTAAAGGAATCGCAGAGTGCGACACGGAATGCCAGCTTGCTCTCGTCGGTCCTGAAACAATTTGCGTCAGTGGGGACAGAGTAAAGTCGAGGCTTGGAAGTACACACTCAAAAGGTCCCGTTCGAGGTCTTCGTAGTGATGATGTCCGTCCGATTTCCCTTCGTTGGCCAGCAATAGAGCTTTCACTGTCACAAAAAAGTTCTGCAGAAAGGTCAGATACACAGTCGTTCATCGTTGCAACGCCTACATTGAAAGCGGTCTCGATCGTTTTCACTTCCCTGGTCATCAGTGAATCAGAAAAATCCACTTTGGCATTCCATAATTGCGATAAGAATGCCAGTCGAAGCTGACACGAGGTAAACTTTTGAAGAGTGTTCTAGATTCAAACCTTCGTCAAGCGACATTTAGTCGCACGAAAATGTGTCTTAAGTCAATGGTAATTAAAATTAAATTTTCAGTGACTTGCTCATTTTGAGGTCCTCTATGTGTAGGTGGCCGGTCTGGGTGAAATGATTAACCCACGAGCTACACTCGTGGTATGCCCGTGCAACTTGAGAAACACGAACAGACGAAACCGCGGAGTTACTGTCTCACCTCGAACTGTGCCATCTCGTTATCGTGGTGCGGAAACGCGAGATCAGTGCCACCTGAATGTATATCCATGTTGTCACCGAATACTGCGCTGGCCATGACTGAACATTCAATATGCCATCCATGGTGCCCTAAGCCCCAAGGCGACGGCCAGAAGGGTTCACCAGGCTTTGAGGCTTCCCACAACGCGAAATCTGATACAGAACGTTTCCCGGTGGTAGTTGAGAGTGCACCTGTAGGAAATTAATTACGTTCCCAGCGTTCACTTCAAATTCTTCAAGACCAACCTTCTCATTCCGCAAGGAGTTCTCTATTTCCTTTGCTCCAAGGTTCCAGCTTCGCGTAGGTATGCTTCTCCGAGGGATCAAAGACAACGGTGTCAGAATACACGCTACCTTCATGCTCATAGGCATAGCCATTCTCCATGATGCGTTCCACGAATTTTACGATTTCTGGAACATATTCTGTCACGCGCGTCAGCGTGTCAGGTCTACGAACACACAGGCGATTCATATCCTGGAAAAATTGGCCCTCCCAGAAGGCAGCGAGCTCACGGAAGATAGATGGATCGGATATCCTATTCCTTGGCTACGCAGAATAGTAAGTATATCTGTGGTCCACACAAAGACACCTGATGATCACGATCTCGGAGACTGGGAGGGTGAGGGAGTGGGAGTGGTGTTAGGGAGTGGGTGATGATGGGATGGCACACCAGTGTCGTGCGGCCAGGGTGGTGCCCATGCATCTGGGGTAGGGACCCGAGTGTTGTTGATGTATTCCACCAATCTGTAACCGATGACGGTGGTGGGCTCGTTGTATTGCCGGTATCAAAATTTTCTGCAGTGGAGACTGCATCTCAGGATTGCTATCCGAGGCGTTGAGAGTTACCTGGACCAGGCGTGGGTTGGTAGAGAATAAAGACAAATGTGAGTAGACAGGAGAGAGAACAAATAGCGCCCTTGAAAAGCGGAAAACACAACCGAAACCACAAAAGCCCATGTTCAATCCAACAAACAGCGACGAAACATGCATGTTCTGTACATCAACGATGTGCGCATGTCAGTTCACGTCAAGTAGCAGGAGGGGGGCATCCACTATCAACATGATACTATCATCGTTGCGCTGTTATCGCCATCGCTGTGTCATTGATCTTGAGGGCCCGGTGGTGAGAGTGGTGGAAGGTGGAAGGAACAGCTCAGTGGAGAAAAAAAAACAAGAGTTTGGGGATACCGTTCAATTAGGCAGGCAGTTTCTCCCTAGTATAACTGCCGACGGCCACATCCGGCGTGAAAACGCCCACTACGGCTGCAGTTGTCCGAAGTATGTCGGTGTTGGCAAGTCGGTCATTGATCGAGCCGAGCAGCTCCGCATCCAGCTTGAAATATGTGCAAATTTCACCAACCTGTCCATGCGCATGGATCAGTCTTTAGATTAGATCGTCTCCAGGGTGAGCGAGAGTCCTTACAAATGGAACTTGAATGTCGGTTCAGGCAGGAATTGTACATTGATGTATGTTTGCGTCTCCATGTCGAAAAGGCTGATGACGCCGTCAATAGCGAGTTACTGCTTGGAAATACCGACCCACCAATGTGCGCATAGGGACTCTTCTCGCGGCCGCCGAGTAGCTCCATGCCATCACTATCAAAGAAGAGATACCAGCTGTGTCTCCAATCAGCGAAATTACAGGTGTAACTGACTCATCGTATCCTCGTAATTGTCGTTGGCGCCGTCCACTCTGACCATCGATGCGTCGTCCAGACTTGGAGTCTCGAAAGATCCCCGAATGGTCAACAGACGGCGCCGGCCTCTCGTTGGCCGACAGGTACAGTTGGACCAGGACACGCTGCACCTCCAACACGTAGCTCTGCAACGCGTCCAAGTATCACCTCGTCTTCGATGATGTCACGCTGCGCACCTTTAGCACAAGTATGGCACACGTTCGAAGCCACACTCCCATGTTTATCCCATTCTCCTTGATGATGTAGCCAATACCATATCCGTGCACAGTGACAGGTCCAAAGCCGAAAAGCCGAAGCGCGGGATTTCCACGACGTGTATCTGGGGCAGCATGAGGTCGGCAGTGGAGGTCGGGCTGGAACCGGCACGGGAGACACGAGGATGTGGCCAAAGCTGCTGAGCCATGTGGAGCGTCGGGACTTGGGAGAGTCCTCTGGAAGGAAAAAAAAGCAGTTTCGGTAAAAAGTCCCTCACCACCCGCGAGTCGTGACGGAGGTGGTTCGTCCCTCCACGTATTGCGGAGGACCTGTATATCCGTTTCTTTGGACGATCGATACCATTCTTGCATAGGCAGTCGACGAGGAACTGGCTTCTCCAACGGCTGCGACCACGGGAGTGGGACTGCGACATTGTGAGTGATGCATATGCTTGATAGGTGCAATGACGATGGTAGTTGATGTGGAGGATGGGCTCGGAAACGAGCGACACACGTAGTGACGTACACTGCAGAAAAAAAATGCCATTCTGGAATTCCGTTTGGCCTCTCGCATGCGGTGCGGCGACCCAGTGGAACGGTCCTCTTCATCTCCTGCGGTACGTCAGCAGAAAATCTTGTCCGATGCTTTCATGACCTACTCGCCTCCCCCGCTGCATGGAAAGGTGCCATTTATTCCCTCTAACAGAACAAGGTTAACATTCGAGTTCGTAACCAGCGACGACTGGGTGGCAGAAAAAGTACGCCCTCAAATAGTTGGTCTGTCCGAACAGGGTTCAGGTCGAGCTACGCAGGTCGAACAAAGGAAGCCTGGACGATGTCACCGCATGCCAAAAAAATTGGGACAAAACTCCGACAGCCAAGCGAACAATTTGATCAGTGGACGTCCTGGAAGCCCGTCCCAAGAAGCAACCTGTACTCAGTCTGCGTGTCGCTCTACCAAACCACTCACATCTTTCCACAACTAGACAAACGCACCAGATGCCGACACTGTCACTCAGTGCCGCCCTACTTGTCCTGGGTGGTACCGGCGGCCTGCCGTAGCAAAGCGACACATGGCAGGCAATGACGAAGATCGTTGGCGTGCCGTGGCAGACACCTGATAACGCTGCTCCAAAGGATCGCGCGCCTAACGTGAATGAGTGGACGGTCGCGATGGCACACGGTGTCACTGCATATGCGAAACATTTGTGGGCTCAACCGGCAGCGTTACAACGTGAATATGCGGCTAGGAAATTTGTGGACAACGACAAGGCAGGGCGACAGCTTTGGAACAATTGGGTCCAAAAGAATATCAAATCTTGGAAATTCAATGAAACGGTTGATGAGGTATTCTTGGAACACAAACATGCACGCTACGAGACGTTGGCACGGTACAAGGTAAAGGAGGTAGGCCGCCTGCGACCTGTCGATGGTTTCAGGGTTAACGCGCTGTAGCTTCCTACACTGCAGGAAGCGCAGGTCACCGAAACCGTCCGTGTAACGCTCGCATCAAGATTGTTCGGCGAGATGGCATTCATGGAAGACTCGGCGTTCCTCTGCCCTCCAATAAAGGACTTTTGTGATGCAGTCATTGCGACCACATGGCACCGATATCGCAAGGGGATTGATCGTGATGGGAAGGCGCTCGAGAAAGGAAGGAAAGAGCTAGGCGAGGCATGGGAAGGTATGGTTGATGTCCCGAAGCAAGCAAGGGTATGAACTGAACGCTCAGCAAAGCAATCAACAGCGGCAACGAGCAAATCTCGATTCCACGACTGAAGTTCTATCTCAGACGCATCCGCGAGCAGCTGGACTTACTACAAAAATACGAGGACAAAGACTCGATTGACGAAGTAGAGAAAATGGAAAAACGTCTGAAGGCACTACTCGCAGAATCGCAGAATGATGATACGCAAAAAGAACTTCACGGTGGTAAGTCATCACCTGTTTAGCTATCACGATTTGGCACTGATGCAATGCCCAGCCCTTCGCAAGATCTTGCGAGACGCCCTCAAGAAGCTCGCTACACCAAAGGATATTTGCGATATTCAACATCTGCTGAGTGCCGCCATGGAACATCTTCGAAGTGATGGCGAAGCGGCGACCGTCCAAGTTCCGGAAGGCAAACAGATTGATGTAGGGTGGAAGGAAGGGGTTGAAGACCTCGCTCATCTTGACGAAGGTCGATTATGGGCTGCTTTAGGTCTCGAGGAGCAGAAGAAATTGCCGTTCTTCCAGGACTTTACCGATCCTGATGCCACCATTGATCCATGGAGCCAAGAGGGCGAGTTATGGCTGGCCAACCCAAAGAGCAATCAGGAGCCTCTCAAACCACGCTGGCATCTTCCGTATGCTTCAACGAGCATTGATGGTAAACCCATCCTCTTGATGGATGGCGTTGGTATTGGCAAAACGTTCCAAGTGATAGGTTTCATGGCATGTTACTACCATGGGTTCCATCAAGGTTCGAGCAAGTTCCCTGGGTACTTTGGTGAGTTTGAACATATTTATTTGCTTTGATTGATACTCTAATCCTGTCTAGCAAACAAAAAATGGCATGGAAATGATGGCAATTTGCCAAGCAAAGCCATTTGTCATTGTGTGCCCTGTCAACCTCCATGCACAATGGAGGGCTGGATTAGAGTGGTTCCTCAATCGCAGCTCATTTGACATCTTACCGTACGCAGGCAAATTTGGAAGCCACACTACCTGGTGGGAAAGGATCCTGTCACAAAGTAAACATGCGGCACATCACCAGATCATTTTAGCAACTGAAAGCGTGAGTATTGACACCATAAGTAAATGCTATATCTTCTAGGCGATCCAAGATGATGCCGGTGTTGTTTTTATGGAATGGATTCGTGAGGTCGGCGGGTCGATCAAGCAGCGCGTCCCAAGTACCTGTCTCAGCAGATCAATTTATGGTCGCGAATATCTTGGAGTTATTCTCGACGAGGCTCACTCTGCACGGAAGCTGAACAAAATTCACACGGCATACTCTGCCTTACAAGAAAGCCCGAATCGTTGGTTGTGATGACGGCAACACCTGTCATGACAAAACTTCAGGTATGAAAATGGCGTCTAAGTTTTGTGTATATCAATATTATGGCAACTAATGAGCAACTAGGACTTGTGGATCATGGGGGCGATAATGGGTATTAGCGCCTTCAAGGATCCAAAAAATTTCAAGGTGATGACGTGAGAGTTCAACCGTGCACAGGCAAAGGATCGTAAAACTGAACGGGAGGACAAGAATGCTGGAGATTGGCTTAGAGCACTTCTCAGCGGTGAAGACACGGACCAGGCATCGGCGACATCAGAAGTCAAGGCGACAATGTCAATTTGGGTTCCAAAAATACGTGAAATCTTCCAAAGATATGCCATTCATCGAACGTTAAGCTCAACAGATTATACTGGCAACACAATTTTTGGCTTACCTCCATATGAAGAACACGTCCTGATGCTGGGGCTGCGCGATTGGGAAAAGCAGCGGTTGCAGACACTAACCGAGGATTTGGTCGAACAAGGACCAGTGCTTATGTCAGCTGGAGTCGGACAGGTACGCCTAGCCCTCCTGCATAGTGCGAGCATAGTCATGCGATATTGCTCAACCACGCCCTCTGAGTGCCCGGGACAAGAATAAGCTAACTTTTGATGATTAGAACTTTTATATTGAATTTCGCCGAGGTCTACTTTCGCCCTCACATGAACCCCGGCAGGGAGGATCGCGCATGGGTGACGTCCACGTCCATCGAAGATTGGAAAAACAACCGTGCCTCGACAAAGTTGGACGTTCTTGCTGAAATTGTTACCTACCATCTGGCATACGACAACAAGCCTCCGCTGAAAATTGATGAAGATGGTCGATCTTTGCTTCGCCCAGCCATCAGTGTGGACGATCCAGTGGCTGCAAGTAAGTAAGGGTGAACTGGATCGAATAATCATATTCTCTTTGTTTCCAAGTTCCAACAGTGCAATGATTGAGGCAAGTCTTTGGCTATATAAAACAAGCATTGTATTGCTCAAGTTGTATCAGATTCTTCAACTTTTCAAAATCAAAGTCCTCGAATTGAACGGGAAGACTCCTCCTCTCAAGCGGAAGACCATTCTCGAAGAGTTTCGCTCGTCTACTTGTGAAGCTGGTGCTCGCGTCCTTATTTTGTCGATGGTTGGCATGGTTGGTCTGAATCTAGCTTGCGCAAATATTATGATCATCGCGGTGAGTACCATCATCACTGATACCATCATCTACTAATGCTTTGTATAGGACACTCTCTGGTCGGCACTCGACGATGAGCAGTTACGCGGCCGCATCTATCGGTACCTGCAGAACAAGACTGTTCATTTCTATCGTCTGGTTGCCCGTGGTACTCCTGATGTGTTCCTAAACAATATTGCATACGATCAAGGTTTACTTCATCAAGCTTTCGTGGGGATCGACAACGCACGTTGGTTCATTCAATTTATTTACTTTCTGTATGCATACTCACTTGTTTACCACTTCATTCAAGTGCGGCTATTTGAGGGTCGCAGTGACGATTACGATGTCACGCAAGGCGTTGATACCGACAATGAAGCTGGGAAGGATTTGGATGACAGCAGGTCTAAGGAATCGAAACTGCGGCGCAAACGCGGCAGCAAGGTAGAGGCGCAATCAAACCAGCCTCTGTCACCACCTCGTCCTGCCGCCAAACGACCAGCTCCCGCTTCTCCAACATCTCATCCCGAAGTCCAAGAGAAGCCAAAGCGACCAAGACCCATCAACAAAGGGAAAGGGAGAGCGGTGGACAACGAATCATCAACTTCGGCTGTTGCTGAATCTGGGATCGCTTCGGTTCCCATCACTTTATCCAGTGGTGCAGAGGTCGCTGCAACCTCATCCGCGGCGGCAGGTGCGATTTCCACCAAGGCTCAAGATGAGGATGATATTGAATTTGTCGATCCTGTGCCATCTGCCCCCACTGGTCGGAATGTTCCTCAGTCTCTTGGCAGGGATGAAGGCATTGTCACACCAAAAATGACAATGGATACCGACCCGATTGCACTGAAAATGCTCAATGATCCCAACTACTGCAAAGACCCAGAAGAATTGGAGAAAATGGCCAAACTGAATTTGCAGATGGATTCTCACAACCCACTGACTTCACCACCCACTTCCCCCTCTCCCATGACTCATGGTATCCAGTCCCGCATGACGATCCTCAGTGAGGCCAGTTCTTCCGGCCTCACTCCAGAAACTATCAGTGGCATTCATTTGGTTCCTGGCGGTAGGGGCAGCTTCAAGCGTGGAACTCGCACTCGAGGTGCTGCTCGCCGTGGTCGAAACTAGGTTGCACCCTTGTCTCATTCCCAATGTCGTCACCTTGAACCAACAGATGTGCCATCACTACGATATGTTTTTACCACTGCACCACTTGTTTGTCCATTTTTGGCATAGTTTATCACCTTGGCGATGATGTTCGGTCTCCCCCATCAAGATTGTTGTACTTAGTCCCGCTCATGTGCACTTTCTGCTGCCGTTATATAAAAAAGACTCTGCTTTTCAGACCAGCGCTGGTAATGAAGTGTGAACTAGTATTACATCTCCTTAAATACAGGGGTAATCGTAAGCCATGAGGTTGCCCTCTGATCATGAGGACACTGCAATGTCCTTGTCATCGTCAATATCAGTAGGTGGACAGTAATGTCCATGCTCCACCCAGTCTGAAACAAGGATAAGATCGTCGTCACACGAGTGCAAATGGATACAAGGAAACGCGTCAGGGCTGCTCACGATAGCTTTCACAGCTTGGTGTCGACGAATCGGGCTTTGGGGATGTTGCAGGCTCTGGCAGCGAGCGAGGTAGTGTTGGCAGAGAGATATGCACAAGTTCTGGTGACCACGGCGGACCCACAGCTTGACCGGCACGAGCAGTCCTCATGGCTGGGCTGGGACCGTTGCTCGGTCTTCCACTCGCACTAAGCCTAGTTAGTATTCTCGGATGCGTCTGTCTCCTGCCCATTTCTGCCTCCGCCACATCACCAGGCGCTTCTTCCACCCAGACCTTGCTGCAGAGGATCCTACGCCGCTCGCCACAACGTGGGTTTCTTTGCCTCCACCTCCCGAACTTAGTCTGAGGACTGTCCCTCGTCCGCATCGTCCATCGCAAATCTCATCTCCCACGAAACGTGGCGATGGCAGACAAGAAGCGCAGGGCTCGTGGTTTGCAAATGCAACCGTGATTGTCCCCCCACTACCGTCTTCTTAGCAGGAACTGGAATATCTTGTAGTGCGAGCCATTCCTTCGGTTTCTCCAGGGCCTCCCAGCTTATTGGACCGAGACACGGGTGATTCATCTTTGGACATCGACCCGTATGCTAGGCCGAGGAGTGGTGGACTGGGAGAGGGAGCGTGCGGGCAAGAGCGTGGAGCGCTCTTCGGCCCAGGACAGGAGCTGACCTGCCGGGTAGGGCGTGAGCTGCGAGGGCGGGTGGGAAGCCTCGCAGATGGGTGTGCATGGCGGTCGGGCTCGTGCGCTCTGGACCCCATGGGAGTGAGCTGCGAGGAGCCGGATGGGAATGGAGGCAGGGTGTGGTGCGTGCATGCGCTGAAACCAGCGAGGAGGTGCGACGTAGCACGAAGACAGGGGGTGCCGTGGCTCGCTTACATCGCTTGTCCGAAGACATTGCTGCGCTGCAGTCCATCACACTGTCTGTTCTGCACACATGTGTTTCAAGAGCTTGCGCAGGGCCATCAAGAATTCATGACTCAAGTAGCATCTTGAGATTGGCTGCTATGCAGGCTTGGATGCGACGCGCCAGACCTGCAGCAGTGAAGTCCAGGGCACCCGCAAGTGCACATTGAGGTACTTGAGGGCAATCTGAGAGCACAGGAGAACCAGCTGCATCAACAACAGCTCTTTCTGGTTGAGAAAAGAGTTAACAACTCGAGACGCTGAAACGAATGTATGAATTTACCGCGGTGGGTATTACAAGGAACATATCACTTCCTCCAAGCCAAGGCAAAAGAAAGAGGCTAACCTGGCAGCCCACGGAGGCTGCGGTCTCCATGAAGTCAATGGCTGCAATGCAGGTGGACACGCACTGGTAAATGCATTCCCTGTCCGATGCCCCGGGGTACACTATGAAGCCTAGCAGTGATTCAAGTTTCTTGTCTTTCAACGAACCGGAGGAAAACGTCAAAGCTCGTCTGCGTGCTCTGAGATCTGAGTGTCCGATGGTCGACCAGAGTACATTTTATATATGACTTTGCGGCAGTCTTCATAGTGTGCACTCGGGAAGAGTGAATCCAAGCTTCAAGCTGGGCATCTCGCTGGGCCAGGACCACAGCGTGTGATTTCTCAGCTGACACGCCAGCAAACTCAAACGCGAATCGTTACGCGATGCGCCCTAGTAGTCTGGTGACCAGCCCTTACTATGAGGCAGCTGAGCGAAGCAAGCCGTCAATATTCGCTCAGCTGCCTCATAGTAAGGGCTGGTCACCAGACTAAGGCTCTAGTCCGTTGCACGCGTAGATCCAGCTTCGAGAAGAATCAGCGCTGCTTTCCTTACTCTCCCTGGGTCCGTTACAGCAATAGAACCTTTCAGCGACCAAAATGGATCAGGATGCGTCTGCGGTCCTTGTTCTGACCTGCCAATTGTTGATCCAGAAAGCCAGCCCATCTTATTGAGCGTATCCCACGGAAGTTCGATTTGGCCCAAGGAAAAGAAAAGGCATCGCATTCGTTGATCTCAAGTAATCTATCATAACGTTGAAGCTGCGAAGTGGCAAGCCACACGGGTATCTAGTCTGAACTTGGAAAACTTTGCAGGACGTCTCTTGATTGGTAGACTTTGTCCCTCTCATCCGTTTGCCTGGCGGTAACATTAAACGATCTTAAGGTTTACAGTAATATCCGACTTTGCCTACGTCGCCTGCCGAGGTCATATTGTCCATGCATTGTCTCACCTCTTTCCACCACCTCCAAAGTTGTGTATCCTCTGTCGAGACTTTGCTCTATCAGTGGACTTCTCTGAAAATTGGGGCTTCGTCTCCTTGCCCTCTCCTTCTCGTCTGTGTGTCAACTTGTCCTCGCTCACGTTTGGGCGTTATTTGCATGCCCACGTGCCTTCGCAGGACATGCATTAGGCAGACCGGCGTTGGTCAGATTATGGCACGTGAGCTGCCCTCGGAACACCGGTACTTCGATGGCAAGACATGCTACCTAGGCACCTTGCAGGTCACGGTTGCCTCTGTGTCCTTTCCCTCGGGTTGAGCTGATGGGCTGGCATGAGGGATGGGCAAAAGGACCTGATGGCATGTAGAAGGTGACTTACGAGGCACCATGATGTGTATTCCAGAAGATATGTACTATCCTATCCATCAATGTTGACAGACTAAAGTGGTGCGGGAATGCATATTCTACAAGTGTCGAAACAGTTGACCTATCGAGATAGGACAGTATCCTTGAGTGCTTTAGAGTGGTATCTTGCGTTTCCTACAAACATGAACACGATTACCATATTCTATTTGTACTTGTACATTAGTTTCGGATCCACATAATTTTCCTTAGATAGTTCACACGCTCGCGGGCCAGCACGACTCATCACGAGCTCGCAACGGCTTCGTCGAGCCCGCTACAGCTCCTAGTTACGCTCCACATCCGCTGTACATCGCGTGTGAATACATTATAAGACTCTCCCGGGATTACCCCGGGAGAGTCGTTTTCTGGCTATTCCCTCGACTCGAACAGAGCCAGCGACGCAACAAGGCTCGCTCACCCATTAATTTCGGATCCACAGATATCATGCTTGTACACAGGCCAACTTTCCATTTACACCCCTGTTCTGGATGCCCGTCTGTCTTGTGGTAAACTCATCCTAAGTGCATCCATGGTACCATTATTCATGGCTGAGGGGTGACTAACCTTGCCACCCAATCTATCACAGACACTGACACGTGGAGTTGACAGGAGCATCATTTTGAGAGGCCCAACAGCGCATAGCTCGGTATGTCCTCCGAGGTTCTGTCGGCGGACAAGACACCTATTTCGTCAGCTCTGTGATAAATTTCATCGACGTACTTGGCAGTACGAGAGAGGTGGGTGACCTTACAGCATTATCTGTATAGAAAAGCCAGATATTTCTTACCCCACATTGACTTATGTAATACTACTCGTGTTAGGATTCCCATCAGTTTCTCGGCCAGGTCGGCGTAATCGAAGGAATTTTACCTGCCGTGAATGTCCGAATCGGCAACTTGAGGCTGAATGAACTGGAGACCCCGAGAATAACCCACCATCTTTTGAGGACCTGGACAAAAAGACTTCTCTTTCTGATCTTGGTAAACCCATCAGACGTTCGCTGGTAACCATTTTTGGGCCGCAAACTGTAGCAAATCACCTTCATCTTGTTGTCACCAATGCTGAATCCGGGGATGGTGCTCAGGTTTCTGAATCACAATTCATGCTTACCGCCATAAAGGGGGAGTCCACGTACTTGCGTATCAATCTGGGGGATCGGAACTTACGCAAGTTCTTGTACAACCAACAAGAAGATATCGACGGGATAATCCAAGGTGCAGGCTTGGGCCACTATGTGAAACGCACGTCCAGTAATCCCACCCATCGACCATCAAAGGCCATCACGACGCGCCAAGCACATCTAATCTCCATCCCATGATTTCCATCTATATAATGTTTTGAATCAGCTTCTTTCCGGACCCAAGGAACATTCATATGGACCTTCGTAAACGCGCCTCATCCAGGGGTGCGAAATAGTATGTGACGACCGACCCTACCCTCAGACACCTCCGTCGTTTCCTGCTTTGTAAAACTCTCCCAATGCTGCATCACGTGTGTGAATGAAGAGCGGTCTCTGTCCCATCAAACGCTTTCGCAGCCGCCGCTCGGACGATGTCGCATGCTACCCGGGAGTGTCAGTAGCGGCAGTGAGACAAGGACAAGACCGAACCTACCACGCTATGCACCAACACCTTCCAAATGTGAATCGACTGCTGAGGGACGACGTCGACATCACCCCGCCGTTCTTAGGTGCAATGAGGGCCAATGTGAGCCGCCTCCCAGCCGCCGTTCTTAGATGCAAGGGGGGGGGGGGTGGCATTTCGGCGGATCCCGGTCGCCTGAACACACGTGTCAGTCTCTCATTGCCTCAAGAAAGCCAGGCCCACCTCAAGGGCATGGTGGTGGTGGGGACGCCGCTGCAACTACGCTGCCGTCGTTGATGCGATAGGGCTTCGCCATTGCCACGTCATTGTTTAAACAACATAGGCGAGGGCAAGGGGGCAAGGATGAAGGCGAAGGCGCGTCATCATCATTGATCCTCATGGTAGGGGTGCTAAGGGAGTGGGGTTCCGCATTGTCGCCATCGTCATGTCGTCATGTTGCACACGACACCACGTTGCCGCCGTCTGAACTTGGTTGATGGGTTGATTCAGTTGAAATGGTTGATCTTCTTCCCGGGCTTTGCCGATCAGTGACCCGAGGTGTACGCCGTACTGTTGCCGCCCCCGTTTTGGTTAGCAGAGCGTGCAACACTTTGAGAATAGTGGCGAGGGATCTGGATCTGGATCTGCAATCCAAAGAAATGAGGGGTTCGCCACTGGCACTGAGTCAATTCGCCTCAGGGAGTCCGCTCGGACAATACCTTCAATTCTGCAACACCAAAGAAGGTAACAATGAACTTGGGCTTCAAGTTATTGATGATAACACACTAATGAACAATACAAGTCACAGCAGACGCAATACAGACTCAATCCAAAAATGAGAAAATCTACTAGTCCATCGAGATCTCGATAGCTGTCCATGATAGTTAGAAATCAACATTAACTCTGGCGTTTTCAGACTGCTCACCCTGGCGATGTGTCTTTGCAGCAGAGAGCAACTGCTCCAAGAAGGTGTGATACATTATGGGGCCAACAATCTCCTGGACAAGGCCACCATAGTCATCGTAGTCTTGCTGTGCTTCCGTAAGGTCATCGTTGGCAAAGTGAATTTTGACCACTGCCTGTGACCAGCGTAGCAGGATCTCTCCATAGGAGAGTGGGCGACCAGGGGATTGCAGCTAAAGAGAATATAAGCGCATGACTTGAAACCACTCAAAATTCTAACATACCCTCTCATAGTGGGCCTCACGGAGACGGTCGTTGAAGTAGATAACATGTTCCTCTGCGGCTCCCCCATTGGATGAGTTACCGCAGGAAACTTGAAGGTGATCGTGAGGAAGGTGACAGCAGGACATTGATTTACGTTTATTGCGGTGTGGTGATGATGGAGTAAGAATGAGCGAAGCTGCTTTTGAAATGTTTGCGAGGGTGAGAACTTGACCATGAGAATTCAGACGTGAGTATTTTGAAAAATAAGTTGGGTTGGGTTGGTTGATTACGGTTCTGCCAAATGACTTGATCAGCTTCCAGAATCAGGGCTCAGATGTGCATTTCCAAATTCTGTATTTTGGCTGCAATTGCTGCTAGCGTTGCAAGTCTTTTGTGAGGGAACTGATGTCAAGTCCGACTCGTCAGTAATTATGGTACTGCACTCACATTTTGTTATCTAGCGCTGCAGGATGTTTTTTTTGGGGGGAAGGTTCTACTCGGATAACCTAGTGACCCCTATGGTACTAACACAAGGATCCCAGGTGAGAAATTTGAGCATGAGAATTTCGAACAAGTATATGACTGATTATGACTCAAGTTGGAGAGTTTGATCTGGTCGGTGGACCATGTTGGGACCATAGGGACCATAGCATCACCAAAGTGACTTGGTCGGGTCCAACAAGCTGGGTCCGCTTACCGGCAAGATGATGAGAATTTACGTGTCCTGGCTGTCGATCAGAGGTCGGTTTCTCCTATGTCCCCCCGGCAATTGACCAGCAGATTTGACCACAGTGCACGAGGTAGGTCTGGTGGAGGTTAATATAAACCCTATGAGGTGGCCACCGCCCTTCCCATCCTCAAACCATGGACACCACTGGATTCGGAGGGGACCTTCCACCTTGGTACTTTCATTTTCAGTCCAGCGGGCAAAATACTCTTGCTATACCCGCTAGTGACATCAACTCTGAGCCCGATCCACTTTCTCTCGGCCACAACCCCACCTTAATGAGTCAGTTATTCCAAGAAAACATCGTTCCAAACATACACAGCGTCATGGCAACTGAACACACCACCGGATTGTCCACGGGTCAGTTGCCGGAGACTAATCCTAATCACTCGTAGAACTCACCGCATCATGCAGTTACAGCGGCACCACTGCTGCACCCCGTGGATGTATCTCCTTTGAACGAGGACCTGATTGCTAGGAAGTTTGCATCATTGCATAGAGGTATGATCCCATACTTTGTCACATACCATGCTCATGCATGACCGTCAGCGTCTTTTGCTCAGGCTCTGGATGATGCAGGTCTGAAAAATTGGACTCTACTCTGCGATATCATGCTATTGAAATTTTTTTCCGAGGCAGGTTCCCAGGTGTCACGTCCATTTTTTGGATGGCGTGAAGAGGTGTACCTTGAGTACATTGTGAATATATACAGTGCTCTTTTGCGGCAAGAAGTGGAAGACTTTGAAGATTGTAAGTAATTTCATTGAAGTCAACGAGTCTCACCCATGCTGCCAGGCAAAATCAACATCGAGGTCAAAGACAGACACTCGACCATCAGGATCGTCCAGGTGCAAAGCAGCCTCGCTGACCCGAACTTCGTGGAAGCACTGCAGAGGATGGTGAGTGTCACTCATTGGCCGCCCCACAGTATGCTAAGTTTTATGCAGCTTAATGAGGAGTATCCTCGCATTCTCATTGCTCACTGGGGATCTGTCGCCAATGCGCTAACGAGATATGTTCTGCCCTATGACTGTCCAAAACGCTTGGAAACCGCACAGAACTGGACTCGCAGGATTGACTTAGAGGGTATATATACGAGCCCTTTTTTGCATGATGTGACCAATCCATTAATGGTAAGCACAGTTCACTTGCCTAAGTTCTTTCGTTGCCAATGCAACGTTATTAGGTTAATTACTTCGCCGCACCCAACTTTGTCAGCGCACTACGCATCGCCCTGACACTCCCGGATGAGAAAACGTTTGCAGCGATTTTCTCCATCAACTACTCGGTCGAAGGAACTCCTCGTTTCAGTCTCTTGCGCTATTCCAGCACACACACGACATGTGTGATTGCCAGTCTTGTGAGTATCAAAAACGCATACCTAGACAATGAGTTTACGGAGCATACTACAGATCTTGACGGGATTGGAATTCATCGCAATAAAGAAGCCGGCCTTCCTTTCCCACCCGTGGACACCGAGTGATTCAAAAGAGAAAAAGTTTCGGGATGTAATGAAGGCCATGAGCGAAGATATTCGGGCATGTTTAGCATGCAACATTGACCGGACCAAAGTACCGTTGGTGATACAGCGAACTAGGAGGAGCAATCTTCTTCATGTATTTTCCCGAGACTAACTCCGTCTCGCCGTCGTATTCTGTATAAATGTATGTAAGATTGCTGTACCATTCGAGTCATTGAATTCGTCTGTCAAACGTTCAAGGGACAGTACTGGACAAATTTTTGGAACTCAAACTTCGGCCCGGTCATGGAAAAAATTGCGAACTCAAACCTCAACTTGCATGCTACGAAATCAGAACGAATCCCAACTTGACCAGAACTTCATGCGGAAAATTGACGGTCCACCCCGTGGCAGGTCGGCACCGCCCGT
>JBBPTB010000074.1:0-45728 GCA_038093875.1 Boletus tylopilopsis | reverse complement strand
GCCTCCGCGGCCCAACGCATGCGCTCCGGTGCGTCCGAGTCATCCGCGGCATCATCATCATCAGCGTCGTCATCATCAGGCAACTCCCGTGCTGCTACCTCGCCGTCTCGGATGCGCTCATACTGAACCCAGGGGGCTATTTCAAGGACGTCCGCGCGCTCAATGGCAGCGTCGACGGTCTCAACGGTTCCCTCAGGATCACGGAAATAGTGGTCAAACTCGTCCTCCATCTCATCTCTTGTCCTTTTCTTCCTGTCCACGTGGTCATCATGGACGCTTGACGATTCCGCTAGCTCTTCTGTGGGGTAGGAACTCTGCATTGTAAGGCAGTCCAAAGATGTTGTGCGGCGAAAATCACTCGAACCCAGACTATCTTCGGCAGCGAGAGAGCTGTTGGATACCATCAAATGCGTGAAACCGCTAGAACCGAGACTACCATCTGCGGCGAGAGAGCTGCCCGCGGGCAAGTGCGTGAAACTGAGGTCGGAAGATGTCGGAGACGACAATGCAGATGAAGTTTTCACAACGGTTTCACCTTCAGCAGCCGGTGTGGTGGGGCGTGGAGATACAGTCCGACTCGGGGAGAAGTCGGGGGAAAAGATGATCGATCGTCGGCGCGGTTCTTCTTCGGGGATGGGGGAACCTGTCATCATGGCAGTCTGTAACGCAACCAGGGACGGCGCTGGCATCTCAGGAACTGGCTCTCGGATCTCTTCTTCCGCATTCCTTGCTGGGACTCTGAACGTGAACTCGAAAGGAGAAGGTTCCATATCCATAGAATGACCTGAAACCGACCCCGAGAGTGATGGTAATGGGGTGGTAAAAGTTGACGTGCCGAACAAGGACGGACCGGCCTCAACGACGGATGCACTGCTTTCGTCTTGGCTTTCGTCGCCATCGTCGTCATCGAGTCGCGTGTACTTGCGCCTCGGGACATCCGGTGTGGCTGGCACAGAGTCTGCAATATCATCGTCTTTTTCCTTCCCTTTATCAGCGTCTACTGATGGCTCCAAAGGTGGAACTAGTGGTAGTGGAGAGGCTACAAGGGGTTCGACACGGACATGAGGTCGACGTATGGGATCGCGTCGAAGCTCTAGACGTTCTTGGTCATCCAAGTGTCGCGGAAGGGCTTCGAAGCGAGGGTTTGGCGCGATGGCACGGTGCGGACGCCAAAGCCTCGCCTGACGACGTGCCTCGCCGTCCGCGTCCAGTGGACCTTGTCTTTGAGGAACGAGCAGACGACCATTGGCGTCCTGCATAGGCTGGTTTGGGGGCAGCTGGTTGAGGACAGGTTGCTCCTGAGGTGCAATGCCAGCGATTTCGTCCTCTTCAAAGACACCGGGCCGCGCGTTCTGCGATATCCACTCACGAAGAAGAAAAACAGCGACAAAGATCAGCACAATGAGAGATGCAATGATTTGACCGGCGAATATGTCTGACGATAAGGTCTGCCAAAATTCACGAGAGGTGAAACGGTGTAGGATGGTTGCGTTCTTGAAGGAAGAGACGGTCTCGTTGGTGACCGTCAAGGTCTGGACGAAGCCTAAAAGGCGAATATCTGCTGGTCTTTCACGACCACTAATCCACCACGCGCTAAAGAGCGTTGAGCGACTCGACACGAAAGACGTATGGAAAAGGACGCACGTTGACTCCCCCATCGTAAAGTAAACTCTCCACGTCCAGATTGTGATCCAAGGGAGTAATGCCAACCAAACGATAGCAATTATGATTGCTCGAACACCGAAAAGGGATGCAAAGAATGCTTGCTGTGCAAGTCGGCGGATGAGTAGTAGAGGAGGTAATGAAGTGGGCATGTCAGAAGCATAAACTGGGGAACACAGTCAAATATGCACATGGCGAGGTAGGGATCGAGCTGACCTTTCGTGAAGGAGTAGGGGTGTTTGCAAACATCACAAGTCTTCTTCTTGCTGTGCGACAGCCATGTCGTTAGACTGTGGAATAGGCAAAATGAGAACAAAAAAACGAGGGGCAAGGAGGAAGCTAACCAATCTTGATGAATGTATCTGATGGTGCCAGAGCATTTACAGGGATAAAAGAGCGGCTGTCCAGGTTCTCCCGGTGCGCTGCATATTCGACAAGTATCTTTTTGAGGATCATGAGTGGTCGAGAATCACTGGAAACGGGACGAGTTTCGCTGACCTTGCTCTTCGGCTTCTTGCATGCGTGGTCCTATTACTATTAGATTGAGGGACTGTGCTGTCGAAAATGAGACTTGGTGTCGCTAATTCTGCCAAGTTAATGGAGAAAGAGACAAGTCGAGGATGAGTTTAATGGTGATGGTTGTGCGTTGACCCGTTCGTTTGCTCAGAGCTGGTAAACAACGACAAAGAACTGGTCGAGTCACTACTAGTACTACATCGATCATCAATAGGACTTGTCTTCGCTCCCATGGTCATAATCCACTGTGTCCTTCCATTCACACACCAAACTATAATGTCTTTAAGTGGTTTCACTGATGGCCTTGGGGAAACGTGACGAGATATCCATCATTTTGCGTTAATTTACCATCGACAGTCGTAACAGTGTAGTGAGACCGACAATGCACCTTTCCAATACCACTCGGAGGGAGTGAACGGTCGTGTCAGACCTACATTGCAGAGGTGTATGTGGAACAGAATAGGAAGGGTCATTTCTCCTACATCACCGAACATAGTATCTGATATTATGACGACGAGCCAAGTCAAAGAATCACGACCAGAAATGGGCATGGTCCTCCCAACTCCTTTGCCAGTGACTTGTTCAGCCTCGTACCGTTCGTTTTCACAACCCATCTCCTTCCAGCCCGTTTTATACCTGTAAATTTGATCTTCCCAAGTGCCTTGCACATCCAGCAGTACCTGTCTCAAGTGATGCATCCCTGCGATGCAAAGTAGAGGGGGTTGCGCAACATGACGCGCGCTTATACTCCTCGTTGGACTTCCAAATACACCTTGTCCTCTTCAGGTAAAGTGGTCTGGAAGCATTGGTTTTGCCATGCCAAGGAGGAACAATGATGCGATCGTCGCCTTGATATCGCATGCATGCCAATGTCTTGCCAATCGATCAGGCCACGGGAATCGATGCCTGGAGATCAGTGTACTTCCGGAAGAAGAATACTTGGCACGACAGCAAGAAAGTCATCCAGGTACGTTGTCAATGCCTGGACGACGAACTAGTTTGATCACCAGACTTCAGAGTCGCACGGAACAGCAAACTTTGACAACATTGTCTATCGGTCTCCACGATTGCTTTGATTGTACCACACCGTATCCGGTCCTGGAGAATGACGATCGGTTTAGGTAGCGGATACAAAAATAGGACTGACAAGGGCACGGCGATCGGCGTCCAAACGACTTCTCCTTCCGCGCCAGATTTCCCAGTCGACGCATGGTCCAATGTGGAATCTATCTGCCACCCGGCGTCGGCGTAAAGCGGGCAATGCTGCAACTCGGGCAAAAGGTCCTCCCTCTTATGCAGCTCCATACCTAGCACATGTTCCATCAGGTTATACTCAGCACCCACCTCATATATATCACCGGCTGCTCCAATTTAAGATCCGTGGAATCTTTGCAATAGACTAGGTATCGTCGAAGGTCAGCAATGAAATTTGGCCATCTGCACACAATGATCTGCGCCAGCTGCTGTTGCGGCGATTTGCTTCAAGGCGTCTACATCAAAGGACGTGTATCGAACGCGCATTTCATTTCTGCAGAGCTTACGAAGTAAGGGGCTTTGAGGATATCTACATAAACAGCCACTCACGCTCTTGCTCATCGTAGATCAGAGTCAGAAAAAGAGCGAGTGCTTGCATTCAAAATTCAAGACAATCCAAGTCCGTCCAGTCGGGAAATGCCGACTACGAACAACAAAACCCATCCCAATCATTTCTCAAGATCCACGCCTTTCCCGACCTCGAAAGTGTCGGGGGACTTGTCCACGCTCCCATGGTCATAATCCACCTCCGCGTCGTCCGCAGAAATAAGGTTCTCGACAAACGTCTCCCGTGCAGGGAACACGACAGACGTAATGTAGTACACCAAGCACGACACCACAAACTACCAAGATATCAGCAATCTGGACGTACGACAGAGGTCTATAGAGAATGTTCCCACTTACGCCATACATCCAAGCAATGTCAAACAGGTGAGTCGCATATCCTACGTTGATAGCCGGATTGATGGAGTTTATGAGACCTGGAAACGTTGGTACCACGGTGACAAGCATGGCGAAGACGGCACGCCAGTTCTTGGGACACGTCAGGTATGTCACGACATGTGAAAAGGCGTGAAACTGACAAAACCACCAGTGTACCTGTATCGGCCGTTTGGATCGTACATTGCAGGCACGTCCACCTTGCCTTTGTGGACCAGCCAAAACTGTAAAAACGGTAATTAGGCGGCAGTGCGTCCTAGCCCTGAACAGAATACACACGTCCGTGATCATAATCCCTGCGAACGGTCCCAAGAAAATGGTACATCCGTTCATAAAGTTTAAAAACCCTTGTGCACTGTTTTACGACACAGTCAGTCCGAGCATTCCTTCAACTTGACAAGCGCACTTGGCAAGAATCTCCCAGGGGCACATGGCCCAACCTCCGATGACGGCACAGATTATTTGCCCACGTCTAATGTTGATATACTGTCTACTTTGTCAATGCACTATTCGCCAGCGGGCAGCTCGGCTGCAACCCACCTTGGGCAATAAAACTGTCATGTCGTTTCCAGCACCGAGCGAATTTGCACTAACATTCGTCCCGACGGTGGTGAGGGCAAACGCGAAAGACGCAAAGAAAGCCGCGGCACGGTTATCCCACTTGTCAATGAGGAGTAGGGGATCCCAGAGAACCTCCCCATACAACTGGATCCCTGCACTTGTGACCGCGATGCCAGCAAAACTGCACATTATGAACGCCACCGGGATTATCAAAGGTTGCACGTATTGCCTGTCAAACGTGTCGTGAGTGCCAGATCTCCACGCAAGTGGGGATAACTTACGCTTTCTCGTCTTTCGCATAACGCTGCCATGACATTCAGTTGGAGCATCATACACGTGCATAGTCGGAGATAGCTCACAGTGAAGTCAGGGATGTTGACGGACAAACTAGCGTAGATACCCAGCGCACTGTTCAGAGCACTCAACCAACTCCAAGAGAACTGTGACCCTGTTATGGCCGCATGCTCAGAGAAAAGCCCGCCAGAGGGCGGCACTCGAACAAACGCCCAGATGATCATCGCGAGCCACGCTATCGGGACTATCACGCCCTTGAGGAGAAACAGAAGCCTCACTTTGTGTGGCGAGACAACTAAGAAGGGCAACTGGATCAACCAGAAGATGAAATAGCATAGGAGGCCTACGGAGAAGGTAAGTGACTAAACACGTTGCTCGTCTATTGACATTACCTGAACTCGTGATGCTTGCCTTTGGAGAAAGATGGTTTGGCATCTTCGCGATAGACGGCCAAATAGCCTTGACCATCTAGAAAGAATCACCTCAGAAGATGAGCAGGGTGATGTGTGGACAAGCTTACCTGATATACACATTGTGACCCATTATACGACTGACATGGCCACATGAGTGAAGAAAACACCTAAAATGAACCCCTCACCTGGATGCCAAACCAGAACAGGGAAAGAAGGACACGACTGAACACTGTAAAGTAGCTGAACCAAAAGCCGAACGATGATCTGTTCAAGACGGGGAACGCGACGTGCAGCCGGGCACCGGTAGTTCCATTGAGTACCATGACCACGGACATGATGATATAACCCGCTGCGATGCACGGAAGAGCCTGACGCCTTTGACGTTTTGAGCACTTACAAAAGTGCCAACAAATCGAAAAATGTACCAAGACAGGCCAACCGCTAGCATTGAGCCAGCAAGTTCCCAGACCGCAAGGTTTGTAGCGTCGGACACCCAGTAACACACCTCAATAGCGAATGAGATGGTTACGAAACTCGTCAGGGAACAATGGTACACACATAGTCCCAAGTCCTGAAACAGCGGTAAGCTCGGCTGCTGACGCAGAACCTGCAGAACTCACGTCCAGGTCCTCAGGCGAGGGGGAACTGGGTCCATGTCTTTGTTACTCCAACCATGAGAGGCGAACGTCGTCTTTTCTGGTTCGAGCGCCCAAGAGGATGGTTGAACGAAGCCAAGTACATCTTGCGTAAAGAAACGCATCGCTCAAGTTGGCAGGGCGGCGTTACGGGGCAAGAATCGGAGGCATCCAAGAATTTCAGCCTTTTGATGCTGCTGCACTATCTCGGCAGCGTTATTTTCGGAAAGATAAGACGGGGGAATGCCACGACGCCTACTCAGCTACTAGTCTGACACGGACGCGCTTCCAAGTAGCCTTGCTTCATAGATGGACGACCGTGACTACTATCGAGTAGTACGAACGTCGATATTAATTTGCGGTGCAGTTTTCGTGGACAAGGCCTCGAGGAATCTCGAAAGACTACTAGGTCGGAGACTCACCTGGAGATAACGCTCGACTCGGATGGTCTCAGGCTGTCTAAGCGAGGGGTCGTGAGCAGCGTACGCATCATGGGTCCAAAGTGCTATCTCCCAGGCGAAAAGTCACTTGATAACCCGATAATCTAGAATTACACACATCAAAGTCGTATACACTACTAGCTATTTATTTATTACATCCAGGCTTCAGCTTCAATCCAGGTCATCCACCTCCATGTAATTGTCCGTGTCCGTGTCCTGGTAATCGATCACCTCATCCTCGGCAACCAATAGATGAGCTTCGAAACCTCCGTCATCATCCTCAAGGATGCTCCATCTCTCCGGCCGTGCTATCATGTCGTCTGAAATGTGCTGCATGTACAAGTCTCCATTCTCATCGTCAGCGCTGAGGCGGATGTTCCACCCGAGATAGATACGATTATACGCCTCGTCGCGGGCGACAAGACCCCCGCGGTGCGAATACTCGACGTCATATTCCTGAATCATCCCGACCGTGACTCCGCGCCGGAGACAATTGAGGTCGCTTTCATCCAGCTGGTCAAAGAGGTAGTCGTCCTCGTCGATGACGACCCTAGGAGGCTCCCATTGTGGGTATGCGTAGGCTCCTTGATATGGTTCTTCCTCGCTCCCAGTACCGTAACTGAATACCTCTTCGTACCAGCTCGAGTCTTCTTCGTCCTCTTCATCTGGGTCTGCTTCTTCCTCATCCTCTTCGTCGTCCGTCGCGCCGTAATCATCTATCTCCTCATCATCGTCGGGAAAGAGGCCCTCCCATGGATCAGAGTCGTTGGATGTCAAGTCCCGGCCTAGCGAAGGCCCATTTTGTGAACCCTTTGCTTTCGCGATCGCAGCTACGATGGCTTTGATCATGAAGACGGGTATCGGGCGGTGTCTTACGTTGGTACGACAACATGGACAAGTCTTGCGCCGACGAAGCAGGTAATCAGGATCGCTGTCATCGTACATTTCATCGTCGACTGCCGGTGCTTTGCGGAACCATTCTTGAAGGCATGTCACGCATAGGATGTGTCCACAGGGCGAAAGACTGTTGTTATTCAGGAACGCGGCAGAGTCAGGTGGCAACACAAAACGCACGCATATGGCCGGTAGAGTAACTCCATGCAGATTTGACACTGCGAATTGCTTTCTATAGTGGCGATAGCCTACGAAAAGACGCATCGTTCAGCAAGAAGCGGTGAATTCAAGGCGAAGCGACAAACCTCGTCGGACTTTTTTGTCTTGCTTTGTAACTTGGTTAACTGAGATTCGGATTCTTTCAGTTTCTAGAAGGAAAAAATCAGATCAGCGCTCAAGGTGATTACATGTAAGGTGTCTCACCTGTCGCGATGCATTGTCTTGCTGTTTCAACTCTTCGATCACCTGAGTGGTATTAGCGTCGCGTATAAAATGGTTGAATTGAAATTACCTTGTTTTGCTTTTTCATAGCCTTCTTGTTTTCGTGAGCCAGCTAGAGGCGAAGTGGGCATCACGGAAGCTAGTGTGGTGGATATATGCGCACCCTTTTCCAGGCCTCTAGCTCCCGCTTCATTTTCGCAAACTCGGCGGCGGCAAGAGGGCCACTGTATTCAGCATGCGCCTCGATGACGCCATGCGTGTCTCTTCCCGATCCCTCGACATCAGAAATGGTACCCTTTGATGGCAACTTGACCGATTCCCGAGATTTCGATCGTTCCCTCTTGGCAGGAGCAGCCTGTACCTCTGATGCACGAGACGTGCTCGCATGAGCAACGTTCTCTCCTAGATGGCGAGTGTGGGAGCGGTGTTTCGGTTTGGACTTGCGTCCACGCTCAGACGAGTTGGCTTCGTCGGCAGCCACGAGAAACGATCTCGAACTCGAGGATGGAAGGGGTGGATTTGTGGGCTTTTTGCGCTTACTCGGGTCCGCAGGCGGATGCGTGTCGGGTTTGCGCATCACGATGGTAGGACGCGGCTCCTGGGCAGGTTGAGGGTCTGGAGAGCGGGACCTGCGTCTTCGCTGGCTTTGTACTAACGATGAGGGACCGGATATGGGTGGAGGTTGACGTCGCTGAGCATTATTACGACGCGATCCCCTTGCGGCGGTATTCATTTGAAGATTGGCGCGGGAAAGAAAAAGGTCGAGGCTACAGCACGGTTGAGAAATCGACGCCCGAGTGTACGCTTTTGTTAGACAAACCTTGGTATTTAGTTTGGGACGACGGGACAGAGTCGCTCTCGCTATCGTCGTGGATGGTGGTCAAAAGGACAAGACACAATCTGGCGTGGCTATAAATGGACGTGACTCATCCCGTGACGTGTCACACCTACGGTTCATCGGAACGCCATCGTTGTTCCTATCGATTCCCGGTGTGATCCAAGAACTGGTGACGAATGAGCTTCTGTCCTGGAAAAGAACCAGAGCTTTCGGTTATCTCTGCGATGCATTCTACCAGCTCACGTTCTTGTTTTTCAGTCATGATAGAAAAGCGGTATTTTCAGGATGAAAGGTTACCGCCATATCAATCAGCTCAGCCCGAGCCAAACGATGTTGTCTCAGTCTGCGGTGTCAATCTAGCCCCTGCCTAAATAAGCTTACTCCTCGGATTGACTGTTCAAAACGGTCCCCTTCGTTCCGTGGACGCGGAAAGCCATTCACGCGTGCATGTGATGCAGTGATCCTAATTCGGTCAGGCGCCTGTATATTCTAGGAAAGTACAAGGCATGGCTAGAAACTCGATCTCTCTTTGTGACGGATGCGAGTGTTCATCAATTGGCCCTCCAGGTGCGTTCCTCAAGGCCCAACGGTGCATCGCATATCCGACCGAAAGTCAACTCGAACTCGTCCTTTTCTCGCTTCTATTTGATCCGCGATGCTGGATCGTGTGGAAAGATCTCGCAGACATGTCATATGCGGAACACAACGCGACGCAAGAAGCAACAATTCCTTTCAGACGCATGACCGATCCGGGAACATCGTGCGCCCGTGTTCCTGGTGGTACTGCGACGGGCAAGTAGCTTCAGTCATGATCGATTCATTTTGCCAACGCCCTTGTATCTAGCGATCAATTACGCGACAGGAGCACGCACGCCAGCTGTCGTCCATGATCTCTGCCTTGCGATGCGAATCGCTGAGTCGATATTGATGCCCAGAACCAATCAGCATCCCCATCGTTCGCATTATGGCTAAAAAATAATTATAGATCATCACGAAGCTGTCCAATCGAGCACATGGCTCGGGCATGCGATGCTCCCGTCACCAGGGTCACGCCTTCCTGACTGCTTTTAGATTGAGCATAGGGTGGCATGGTGTTGATCGTAGTCGAGATCATGCGGCGCTAAAATTCAGCCTTGCCTCGGCAAATAGAGCGCGCTTAAGATAGAAAGTGGAAAGGCGGGGCCGCCAGAAAAGTGCCTTGCGCACACCCACACGGCGTCCGCCGACGCACAGCTGACAGCGACGATTGGCGGCGATTGGCCAGGGTACGTCCGTTCATGGTTCCTATTCGTACCCATCAGATTGGAACGTGGTAGGAGCGTCGTCGGGCAGTCATCAGATCGGACCGTAGCTCAGGGGTCGAGGGTTTTCATTTCCGCAAAGCTCGACGAATTCACTGCATCCAACTGAGAACAATGCACGAGCATTGCGGTATCTCGGGCTTAGTTGCATTGATTCTTCACATTGATCATCTGCTGGGCTGTCCGACGCACGCCCTCCCTCGTTGGCTGTGGATATTACGAACAACGAGCTGGCGGTCAGACGTGTCAGGTATAAAGAGTGTTCGTTTCACGGACAAAGGCCAAGTCAACCAACAATTCGTCCACATCGAGCAGGTCAACGAGCCTCCCTGATCTTTTTCACCATGCTTACTTCCTTTCCCCGTAGAACCAAACCAATTCGTATTTCTTAATCTCTACCTAGACCGAACATAATGCGCAACGCCAAGGTAGGCCCTCCCTCACTCGCAGATAACTGGACGACGACTAACCTCTGGTCAGATCACCGACACCGTACCCCGCAGCGCCGCGATCAAGCAACCCTACTGGGGAAACCCAAACCAGATCACGGGCAACGGGGGCAAGGGCAGCGGGACGGGGTGCGCCGTAAACAACAGCGGCAACCAGAACAACAGTGGACATCGCGGCGCGTAGCTCCATCGCCGTCCTCGCCCAATTCGACCTCTTCCACCGTGTAGCGCTAGTATCTTTTAAATAATTATTAGCCCAACGTCCCCACGACCGTTTGTACTGCGTACGAACGAAATAGTAACCTTGTTTAATGCTTGCTAATGCGTTGCTGCCACGTGGATGTTACTTGAACTGGGGAACACGCGCGCGTTGGCAGGGGAGATTAATTACTAGGCCCTGATCTGTCCGTGGGGCTCGGGAGGCGTGTCCTGTGGCTTACTCGGAACAACTTCATAAGCGAACTGCACACAGTGAAACAGAAAAGGGGATCCACTAGAACCTGATCAATCTGCATGAAGCAGAACCCTCAGCGGATGATCCAAAAACCGAACAAAACATCGATTGCTTGAATAAATAACTAATGGGTACAACTTGTTACGCGATGACGAGGAGCGGGCCGCGCCCAGCTCTAAAATAAAGCCATGGTTAGTCGGTGATCATGAACCGCTGAATAATCCGGTCCGCCTCTGTGCAATCCTTTGGGTCCTCAAACACCCTCAACACGACGTGCGACGGCATCAGTGACCGCGCCTTGTACACCCGATGTTGTAGATCACATCGCTTCTTCTCCTCCTCCGGCATGGGTCGCGGGTTGCGTATCGAATATGAACTTGAGGAGGCGGAGCCTGACGAAGCAATGGAAACCACAGATTCTTCAGATACGTGGCTCAACGCCTTGGAGTCGGGTGATGGCTCGAGTGAATAGGATGGTGGAGGAAGTATTCCCTTTTTGATGGGAATGCGGATAGCGCCTGGGTATGGGAGGGAGATATTTGTGTCAGAAGCGGCACGTTTCGGCACGACACGTGTTGATATACTGGTGGGGAAGGGCATGGTGCTGCCCTTCTTGGGTCTCATTGGTGAATTGGTCAACCCGAAATCTGTCTTGAACCCTGTTGGATCATCGAGACCGACGGCGCTCACATCCCGTATGAATACACCAGCGATCTGACTCGGCCGCTCAGCGGCCAGCGTAGAATACAATTCTAGATCCTGTTCCCCCGAGTCTCCGATGAGAAGAAACTGTGAATCAGGGAACTGGTCTAAAACTTCGACGACATTCCCTCTTTTCCTGGTCCCGGGGGCTGATAGAAGACCGTTGAAAAGCGATCGCCCCGCGTAAGAGCGTAAACGGATTGAACCCCGAGGGAGCTTCGAAATGCTGATAAATTGATTGATTACCGGAAGAAGTTCGAAAGGGGAATTCGACTGTCGCACAGTGAGTATTCAGGCAGAGAAATAGCGTCTCGGACAGACCACATAGTGAAAGCTAACCCCGCGCTTCCACATCGTATCATACCATTCTCCCATCTCAGGAATGACTGAATCTTCTAGATCTTTGACAAACACCTGATTGAAAATCGCACGTGTGCCATCCAAGATCCTCGATACTTTGACCGTATCATCAATGTCGGAGATGACGCGTATGACTGAATCAGTGATGGGTATATGGAGGGCGCTCGTGGGCGTCTCGTGGATGCGCTCTGTGTTGATGACGTGCGCCTCCACCAAGAGTTCATGTTCGACGTAGGATGTAATGTCTGCGTCAAATAGATGCGTCCTGATATCGTTCCAATCTACTCTGAATGTTTCTGAAAAATGTCCATTTTGGCCAGTTAGCATCTCCCTGGTCCAGAGAGGCCCGGATGAATGTCGGTTGTATGTAGGGTTGGGTGATTGTAAGAAGACGGAAACGTGGACTCTTCGAGAGGGTAGTGACGACGCCCAGAACAGTCTGAGTCGCGATTTCAAGTTTTCATGCAAGCGTGCCAATTCGGCTGGTATCAGATCGGCTGGTATTAATTGATGCGCAAAGTGGACATCGTCCACCTCGTGGTCATGGTCCCCGCTATTCCGAAAGTGGGCGTCAAGGGTTTCGACCTCGTAGTCGTCGGGAATTTCGTAGGGACGGGGTGGAAGATGGAGTAGTTCAGGGTAATTCTGTACTAGCTCGGTATCTAATTGGTCCCCAAGTGTTGACTGGGATTTGGGTATAGATGCAAAGCCTATCCTGATGGTCAACGAGGAACATTGTCGAGCATTTGAAGTCCATACGTCTGGCAAGGATAAGGAACGCCCGCTGCGAACGGGTAAGCAATTCGGGGGTTCGGCGTGACGTCGCAAATCCGGATATGTTGAATACGACGTCGAAAGAGTCTACGCCAAACACCGTCAGTGCAGGACTGAAATAGAACCTAGGTGACTCACTTTCAGGGTGAGGGTATTTGGTCGCCCAACCAGGGACGAGGTGGACCTCGTCGACGGTGGTGACATCCGTAGAACTACGTCTAATTTTTTGACCTGCCCAGTGACTCCAGCCTTGAATGACGCCGCGCGCGGTATGACCATTGGCATGTCCTGACGTAGTATTAGCCGCCCATTGTGATGGTAGTGATCGTCGAGTTTCGCGGTGTGAGATACGGTTCTTGATGCCCGCCCACTTTGACGACTGAGGAGCGGTCATGATAAGGAATGGTTCAAAGAGACGGTGAGGTCGAAACCGTCATACGTAGAGGCTGACAGCCTATCTTTGAGCAACACCGGTCTAGAAGCGTTGGCTAGATGTTGGTCAATCACTTCGGTTCCAATTTCGTACTCCGCGCAATGAACAATGAATGCTAACCACCATCTTTGATAGCATCACCATCATCAGGCATATTCACATAGTGAAACAATTTACGGGCCACTACGCGAAAATGAGCCAACAAGCCACCAAGAAACCTCCTAAACTACGTGGACACCCAAAGGATTCCCCAGATATACACATCTCAAAGAGTCTCTCATGGTTACTTCGCCATGGCGCAGAGAAGGCCAGTCTGAATATCCGCCAGGACGGTTACGCAAAGGTTTCCGACGTCGTGAGCCCACAGCATTTTCACAATGACGATCGGTAGAGCTCCATCAGGTAGCTTGCCAATCCCATGTTTAGGGATGTCACGTTCGCGCACCTTCAAGAGATCGTGAAGCGCGATCAAAAATCTCGGTACCATCTTCTGTTTGAACCACAAACGTCGGAATCCGCTGGCACGGATGTGTGGTGGATACGGGCTAATCAAGGTCACTCTATGAAGGTCTGTAGTTTCAGCGGTGAACCCGAGTCATCTACTCAAAACACATGCTAGAACGTTGAACTTGAGTTACGACCAGTTCTATCGGCGTCTGAGATACCCATGGCTGTCCATGGCACAACACGCCAAGCATGGACATCCATAGGTTCGTGCCTTCCAGTACCTGTTTCCCCTTTCCCAACTTTCTTTTGCTAGCCACCGAAGGATTGTCGAAAATGAAACGAAATCATATCCATCTCGCGCAGAATGTGCCAGGCAGTGGCGTTATCAGCGGTAGGTCCACCGTTCGATAACCATGCCCAGGAAGTTAAATGTAAATAAATCAGGCATGCGGAACTCGTCCCAAGTCCTCATCTTTGTAGACGTCCAAAAAGCCCTTGACGCAGGGATCAAATTTTATCTTTCCGCAAATGGTGTCGTCCTCACAGAAGGCAACAATGGCGGATTTTTGTCGCCAGAGTTTTTCCTACGTGTCGAAAATGCAAATGGCACCTTGTGGTCAGGATGGCAAGGCGGTGGCGTCCCCGCACCCGTCCCTGCGGATTTACAGATTAACGACGTAGTGACAGGCGGGGTAAAGCCGGCTTTGCCGGGGAATTCAGAGAGCCGATAAGGTAGGTATGGGGTTCACAACTACTATTCCTTGGAATTGATACAGGACGTTAAAAAAAGGCGTCCGCGGTGATGCATGGTACCTATTTTCGGGCAAAGACGATTCACGAACAAAGCTTGATTAGGACTTCAGGGCAATTGTATTGGTTTTGAAATCGTGAAACGTTGCTTTCGCACCGTGCCTGCCATCGAGTCGCAAAAGCATGAAGCCGTTTCCCGTCACGGCATTATAACCTGGAGCTCCACATCATGGCATTCTCGTCAAGGTCTTTTTGGTGTTACGATCGCACGTACCAGTGTTTCCCCGTACGTGGTGATACTTCTCATCTTCCGATGGGCATTCCGGTGGAAGACCCGTACCATGCAGTTTGATGGCTTTTTGATGGCAAATTATACCGCGGTATGGGTGTGGGGACTCGGACGTATAGTCGGCCTACGAGACGAAGCCCCGATCACACCTTTGTAAGTACCGACATCAACACACTGTGCCCCTTGTTGAACGAGTGCACCAACTTATCGATAAGCAACCGTACGTGTGAGCTTTCGCCGGCTAACGGCAGTCCCCACATGGGGGCGCTATCTGTTCCCCCATTGGTGCTTATCTACGACGACAATGAACACCAAGCCGAGGATTTGGTTGGCGTTCCTTGTCACCAAGCACTACGGTTGTCGGGTACGTCTTTCCCGATCATTGCGACCGAGCAAAGAGACGCCTGAACGATTGGGAAAAAGTGAACCGTGTCCAAGACGTCCCATTGCGGCGTCCTTCGATTGGTTCGGCTCACATCAGCAGCGCTTCTTATCAATCAACGGAGGGGGCTGACGCAAAGTGACTGTCAAAGTGTCGTCGAGCCATGCGTGTCCTCCCGGCACCTCGGGGTACGACGCATGGGCCATTGAAATCTCCGACTCTTATTGTTCATCCCATAAGCAGAGGGAAGCATCAAATTAAAAGAACACATTTCGGGGACACTGTCAGAAAATCGGGCAAGCAAGACCATTCCAAGACCATTTCCTCACGTTCGCCCACTCGCGCCGTGAGATATCGCCATCCCCTCCTCTATCATGCATCCGCGGGGGCCCTCACTGCCGGCCTGATAGGTCGCGTGGTGGTAATGGTTTCTGGCCGATGGACGTTGGCACTGGTGTCGTCTGGTCTGCCTTGCGGAGCAAGTGGCCTGGCTTCAGGAGCGTTCTGCAAACAACGATGAGCGGACCCGTGTCGTGCAGGTGAAGAAATACCTTACAGCGTTCAAGAACATGTTTGTGGATAGTGTGTGCGTGTGGGGCACTGATTTGTGGACGTAGAGGTCGGCTGCAACAGCTAATCTCAGTATGCTCCCAAGGGAAGTCGACAGAGTGCTCTTACTGAACAAGTTGGAAGCTGGGAGGGTATGGTGACTCGACCCATCTCCGCCTCGCTTTTGTACTCCAACCTCGTCACCGAGCATGATTCCCTAATTCGACCTAGTTAGCAGTAAAGTTGAGTTTGCGAGCAAATTCGGACATGATAGCCTCCTTGTCGGCAACTTGGATATCCCGTCTGACGTAGAACACGCGTTTCGGAGGCTTTGTGGCAGGCCACTGGCTTCCTTTCCATGAACTGGCTGGGGCGCTCGGCGGGCAGCCAGTCCAGTCAAACGTGCGTGCGACCGACGAAAGTACGTCTATTAATAATGACAATCAAATACTTTCTAGAAAAACCGTGAGGTAAATGAACTTGTTGAATTGCTCCAAAAAGGGGGACGTTCATACAGCGTTTGAAATCGCTACGTCATGCCACAGGAAAGTGTGAACGTACATGATGGATAACTTCGCGGCGACGGCTATGGCCCTGGCGAGGTAGCGCCTCCCGTCCATGGCAGATGGCAGATGGTGGCCTGACAGCACTGGCGGGTGCAGTGTTGGTAAAACATTGTCACCGGAATATTCCGATCAAAGAAAGGCCCATCAACTTGACCTAAAGATTAGTCGCCCAATTCGAACCGGTTCGATTTGACCACAGCGCCGTCCTCATGAAACGCGGGGGTCAGCTTTCGCGGGGTATGACATACCTAGATAACATACTACGGGATCTACGAGTTCAAGATCCGCAGTTGCCATTTCGCAGCCGCACTTTCTACGCCAATTGGGTGCCAGCGATGCCAAAAACCAAAAACTGTGTATCCTCGGCCGAAGGCATTACAAGGCAAGTGTAGCAAAGGGGGAGGAAACGATCTACTCGGCGGCAGGGGCGTCAGATGCTGTGTCTTGTACGGTAGATGATGCAGAGCCGCGTGTCTCTGCAATCTTTTGAAGTTCAGCCATGTAGCCATTCAGTTCCTGTGCAAGATTTAGGAGCGAAGGGAAAGGGAGACGGAAGGGAGTACTTACAGCGTTGTTCGGCTCAAATTGCAGCCCGAGAGATACTGAGTCGATGGCTTCTTGGAGCTGTCCAAGGCCCACAAGAGCCTTTGCCTTCCTGAAATGGCCTTTGGCCCAGTTGCGGCGGATGGAAATGACTGTCTCGGCATCGGCAAGCGCGCCGAGATAGTCGCCAAGTTCCAACAACGTCGTCGATCTATTCGAGACGACAGTAGACAGCTCCTCCCTCAATACTGCCGAGCTTTCCCAAGGGGGACGTTGCACTGCAATGCTTGCGGCAAGGTTGTACTTGGCGAGGGCTTCCTTGCGTTTATTGACTTTGTAGAGGTTCTGGGTACGGTATAAGCTACTATCTAAGCCAAGTCGGACCGTTGCGTACGTTTCCCTCGTCCTTGGTGTTCGTGACCGCCTGCGAGAGCTTTTGCTGAACGACGTTTGGAGGGGGTGGGCAGCGAAGGTTGGGGTTCGTGACGAGAATCTTGGAGATGCGGTTGAGGGCGGTAAAGTCTATATTGCACACGTCACACTTTTCGACCTTGTGTTTGTTGCAGAACGCGAACGCGTGACCAGGCCCACCGACGACGAGGTCGACCTGGTGGAAGTCTGCGTCGATGCGCGCCTGCATGAGCGGGTCTGGCTGCGGTGCGGGCATCATCTGGGGTGGTCTAGGCTGCATTTGCCCCGGGGGGAGCGGAGGTTGAGGTTGAGCCATTGGAATATGTGATGACTAAGCAAACGATGGGGGGGTTATTTCCATGGGAAAAAATGAGATTAGTCATCAATTCCCAGGTCATTTTTTCGTTTCTGATTTTGTGTTGCTTCCCTCTTTCCCTCCATCATCATCATCAAGACAGACAATCAACTATGACCAATGGAATTGTAAACGGTAACGCAAGTCTCGAGTCTCAGTTCGGTCGGTTTCTTTCTCTGACTTTTACTACTAATTCTTAGTATTCACTTCTTTTTTTTTTCTACAGCTTCGCTCGGAATTAATGGCGCAAAATCGACTTATGTTCCCCCACATCTGAGAAATGCGCAGCGGGCTGCTTCTTCCCCATCTCCATCTCCAACCTCCAATGGGTATGTCAAATCTCGTCCTACCTCATCTTTCATGGCTCACCGGCGCTCTGGTAGGCCCGGCTGGAACGACCCACGCGCATCGCCTCGCAGTGGTTACGAGTCATTGCGTGGTGGCCACAACGAGAGGGGCAAACCCAGTGGCTTTAGTGCCTTTGGCTCTTCCCGCAGTGCGCCTGCAAATGAGTGGGCGCCTCGCCCCCCTACAAACGGCTGGTCCCCCAGGGAGAGTCGGGGGGATGGCCTCCCACGTGAGTTGCCTGGTGCCGGTGTTTGGCGCAATGGCGTCCACGTCGTCGGTTCACGCAACGTACGTCTCGAGAAGGAGCTTTTTGGTGACCCTTCCGATCCGTCTAAACAACACACTGGAATAAATTTCGAGAAATATGACGATATCCCTGTCGAAGCGACTGGCGCTGGAGTACCTGAACCTGTCACTGCTTTCACAAGCCCCCCACTAGACCCTGTTCTCCTAGAAAATATCTCTTTCGCTCATTACACTACACCAACTCCAGTTCAAAAGTACTCCATCCCCATCGTTGCTGCCAATAGAGATTTGATGGCCTGTGCTCAGGTAAGTTCCCATTCTACCCTGCTGCGCATGCACGTGTCGGCTAACATTCTACCAAAGACCGGCTCAGGCAAAACAGCAGGTTTCCTCTTCCCTATCTTATCAGCATCATTTGTTTCCGGGCCCTGTGCACCACCTGCCGACCCCCAGTTGGGTTACTCACGCACACGTAAAGCCTATCCCACAGCCTTGATCCTGGCACCCACCCGTGAACTGGTCAGCCAGATTCACGAAGAAGCCCGTAAATTTGCCTATCGTTCCTGGGTTCGCCCCGCCGTCGTGTATGGGGGCGCCGACATCAATCATCAACTGCGTCAGATCGAGCGCGGCTGTGATCTCCTCAGCGCCACACCCGGTCGTCTCGTGGACTTGATCGAGCGTGGAAAAATTAGCTTGTCAAACATTCGTTATCTAGTCCTCGATGAGGCTGATCGTATGCTCGATATGGGTTTCGAACCCCAAATCAGGCGCATCGTCCAAGGCGAAGATATGCCTGGCGTCCAGGACCGTCAGACCCTCATGTTTAGCGCAACCTTTCCCCGCGATATTCAGATGCTCGCTCGGGACTTTCTCAACGATTACATATTCCTCTCCGTCGGGCGCGTGGGGTCTACCTCGGAAAACATCACTCAGAAGATCGAGTATGTTGAAGATCACGACAAGCGCTCTGTTTTGCTTGACCTTCTTGCCTCGGAACCTCCGGGTGGTCTAACCCTCGTCTTTGTTGAGACCAAGAGGATGGCCGATATGCTCTCCGACTTCCTCATGTCCAACCATCTCCCTGCCACGTCCATTCATGGTGACCGCACTCAGCGGGAACGTGAAATGGCGTTGCAAACGTTCCGCACCGGACGTACTCCTATTCTCGTCGCTACCGCTGTCGCCGCTCGCGGTCTCGATATTCCCAACGTCACCCACGTTATCAATTACGACCTGCCTTCTGACATCGACGACTATGTACACCGGATTGGTCGTACTGGTCGTGCAGGCAATACGGGTGTCTCTACCGCATTCTTCAACCGGGGTAATAAGAACATCGTCCGGGATTTGATGGAACTCCTCCGGGAAGCCAACCAAGAAATTCCTGCGTGGCTGGAAAACGTGGTCCAGGAGACAACATTCGGTGGCAGCTTCCGTGGTCGTGGCCGTGGGGGTGGGAGAGGTCGGGGTGGGAACCGTGACTACCGCCAACCAAGCGGTGGGTACGCGGGTGGTGGATATGGTGGGTACGGCGGTAGGGGAGGAGGTTATGGGGGACCATCTCCATCTTATGGTGGATACGGCGGGGGCGGAAATAGCTATGGCAATGGCGGCTCCAGCTGGTGGTGAGAAGAAGAAAAATAATTAACTCAAGACTCGACGCAACCCTCGACGTTCACTTGACCCTCCATGAAGCATTTCGTCATCAATCCGGTCCCTCATAAAAACCATTACTTAATGGACCGGTTTCTCGCCTCGTTCTCGCTGTCTGTTTCTCGCTATCTCTGAATCGCTCGGACTTTCTGCGCTGCTCTTTCGAATGGATTTGTCTCGTTGCACCTGCTCATCATGAAGACTATGCGGCCTCTCTTATTCCGTCTGTGTTTCTACTCTCCTCGGCGCGTCTGTCATTCCATGTTCCCTATACATCATCGCCGCACGCGCTACCACACCTCATTGCCGTTCACATCATAGATAGACGTAAACGGCGGGCCGTAGATCATGAGCAGCCACACAACCTAGCCTTAGTGTCAGTCTTTCGTTTCGCGATACCCCATCATTTATTGGCATTGCGATGCGCAAGTCGGACATTATTCTGATATCCTCATTGCATGACGAGACACTATTAGCTGTTAGAGCATTCGCATATCATGTACCTTACTCCTTTGTTTTAAAACTATTTCAATGGTATCATTTAGAACCTGTGGCACACTAATTTTTTTTGTGATCTCACGACCATTCGGCGACTTTTGTAGTCTGTGGGTTGTCGGCTACGTGTTCCTTTACCACCAACAGGATCAAAAACTTTTCTCTACTTAAAGACCATGCACCTCCATGGCTCATCGCCCACAGCTGAATTTCCGCCGTTGAGGAGGCTCAAGCCGTTACCTAAACGCAGACGCACATCCGACGTTGCTGCACAGGTCTCTGGGCCAGACGACCTCATTCAGCCCATGGCAGACCTTCTGGGTGGCGCAGAGTCACTCGCCGAAGAGCTCATCGCACGTGCAGACTCCCTTTCATCGTCAATAGCCCTGCAGTCCTATTATTCCTCCGTGCTCAGCGGTGGTGGTATCACACGGGGCGTTGGGGGCGACGGTCTGGACGGGAATCTCCCTGGATCCTTCTCTCAGACGTTTGATCTGAGTGCCGTCTACCAGCGATTCGCCGACGGGCTGGGATCGGGAAAGCATGACGAGGATCACAGTGAAGGTGATTACGCCGACCATTTGCAGCAGCCGGGAAACACCAAGAAGAGAAAGGTCCCAGCGAACATGTCTGGGACGGTAAACGGGAGGGAGGTGAGCCTGCCACTCGGCGTGGAAGAAGAGATGGGCGACAATGTGCTGTCGACGGGGAGGTCAGATCAAGATCTCGATGCGCTCCTTGTTCCACCTTCTTCGGCCACCACGCGTGTGCAGAGGGAAAGCAAGATGAGTCCGTCGACCCTCGCTGGCTTGCAGCACAAGGAGCTGCTCAAGCACAGAAAGCGGCAGCTCGCGGCGGTGCTTGGGGCCTTGTCGCTTGGCGATGCGCTCGCGCTCGACCAGGCTCTCTCTACACACCTGCCCTTTGTCAGCGCCCTGTTCAGCTCCGACGCTGCGCCGCCGAAAGTGCGTCTCTCTCGTCGACGAGGTCCTCGGTTGGCGCGTGCCGCAGCAGTCCAGGCATCTGTCCGCAGAGCCACAGCAAAGGGTGTTTCATTCCCGACGGCTGAGTTCACGTTTACGTTCCCCAGTGCGAGTGAGTGATGATCTCGTGTTGTCTGTTTATGGTGGAGCTTGATCATCTCGGCATTTTATCTCAGCCTCTGATCGCCTCGTTGCGACGAAAGAGGAGGTGCTGGCACTCCGCTCACGCTTCGAAGCTGAGCTCGCGCGACAAGCAGCCAAGGCAGCTGCGGAAGCCAAGCAGGCAGCCCTTGTTGCCAGTAAAGTATCACGGACGAAACGGTCGAGCAAACTGCAATCATCCTTGGCGGGCGACAAGCAATCAGTGGACCCTATAGATCTGTCCCCATCAAGCAAGAGCCGCGGAAGCAAGAAGAAAAAGCGTAATGGGCTCGCTATTGCGTCAAACCCTCACCACCGCAACAATTACGTCCCTTCTCGCGTTGCCTCTTCGGGGCATGCGAACCCAGTCCAGGCCACGCTAAATGCGCACAACTCGCTCGGACCACAACCGCTTCGATTTCTGTCTGCAGAACTGCCACCTCGTCGACGGAAACAGGAGGTCGCTACGCCAAAAACGCAGATAGTGAAGCCTGCGGAGGAATGGATCTGTCCGCGATGCGAGTATTCGCTGTTTTATGGGGACGGGGTGGAGTACCGCCGAGCGATTCGGGACCGTAAGCAGATTCTTCGCAGACGAAGACGGGCGCAGGAGCGGGCAGCAGGTGGAGTTGGACACACTAAGCACGCTGCCAAGCCTGTTTCGGACGAAGAAGAAGATGATGGTGATGACGTTGAGGAATCGGCGATGCGAAACGTGGGTGATGTGGTCGGAGCGAGCGAATGGGATGGGAGGCAGGCTGTATTGAAGGGACAGGAACAGATACAATCTGGATAGTCGGTCCGTTTCAGTTTCACATATCACGGCGTCACCGTTATTATCATCACGTCGACACGTCGCATTTTTTTTATCTAATAGACGGACATTTGGATAGGATTTGAGTACTTGGCTTATAGTGCGGCTTGCTGGATCGAATCATCAGATCAGGTTGTAATCAGCCTCCGAGCGACCCCACCGCGCCGTGACTTGACGTACGTCTGACAGCGGAATCAAAATACACAAATATCCCTTGTATTATTGATTGATTAGATGATATTTATTGAGACGCTCAGACGGAACTCCCATGCTTCTTCTGCGCTGATCTTTGATGTCACCGTCACTTCGTAACCGTTCGCAGCGCCGAGGCTGCCAAACCCGCTAAAACGTGAGGATTTGCTTCTTTCTTCGTCTGACACTCAGTTCCCTAGGTGTCCGACTCCGCGCGAGCTCTGCCTTCCCAGCCATATTGCCAGTGGCCGTGTGGAGCGGAACCGCTACTACCTCTCCTTGTTTCCATCGCTGCGTGCCAAAGTTAATCATTAACCCCCTTCGATGCTGATCCCTTCTCCCCCTCGTCCTTCATTTCGGATTTATAGCCTAGCCTCGTGTCTTCCATCCACAAACTCCTAACCCGGTCTCGCGTTCCGAGTTTGCACACACCTCCTTGGTCCCTGCGATATCGTCTCGCATAAAAGCGCGTTCGGCCGCCGCTGCCCTCCAGCACCATCCTTCCTCCGATTCATTCATACAGACTACATGTATCATCATCAGCAAACAGGTTCCTCCTATGACTACCCTTCATACCCCACCACCACACCGTTCGAGTCCGCCGCACCCCCTGCCCAACCCTCGGGTCGAACCGTACGCTCAAACACGTCTCAGACACACTCCCCGCAACAGCAACCGAATTTTCAGCCATCCCCCTCATATGCCTCCTCTACGCCCTATCCACCGGCTTCATACAGCATCCCCTCCGCCCATGCCCAGCCGTGGCAGCAGGATTCTTGGGCGTCTCAGCAATACACACAGCCATTTACCTCCCAGTCTATGCCAGCGGAGATGACATACGCTTCCACCGCCCCTCGACAGGACGCCCCTCCCCCCGTTTCCACCCCAGATGCGCGTGGTTTCCCGCAAACCAGTCTTCCCCCGCCACACGAACCCCGCAGGCAGGACAGCGGGTACTCGCAGCCCCTCCCTGCTTCGTCACACAACCCCTCTCCACCGCGGACCAGGCGGAGGGAGAAGGACTCGCCGGCCTCTGCGCCGGCTGCCCCCACCGCTTCTGGCCCTGATTTCACCAAGGTAGTCATCAACCTCCTTGTCAGACCTGCGTTTTTCTGACTCTTCGTTTTCTCCAGCTCCAGGACTCCTATCGGCTTATCATGGATAACGCCAGTAATATGGTAACTGGAACGTTTGCCGCGTCCCGGTCGCCACCAGTAGAAAACATCGACCGCATGCTGCAGTCTGCCAACTTTGGCGTACAAGTGCTTCAATCCGTGATTGCGCAATCGAACCCCGATGTTCGGTCTGCGACAAGCGTCGGCGACAAGGACGCACCAGCGTCAAAACGCCAGGTAAATTAGTGCCGCGGACGCAATGTCGGATGAGTAAGATGATATTGATCATGTTCCTTTCTCGCTTCCTATTACAGAAGGCGGATGAACATGCACAAGAGGGTCAAACATGTCTCGGTTGCAACGCGACATCAACGCCTGAATGGCGTCGTGGGCCACTCGGTAAGCACATCATGGTCATCTTATCCCCGGTACGCATGTGCGTTGACGGGAAACTACAAAGGTCCGAGAACGCTGTGCAATGCCTGTGGCCTCGTGTATGCCAAACTTGTACGTCACAGGGGATCTTCACATGAATTTGCACTCGCTGACATCCGTCTCTCTCTCCTTTTTTTTCCAATTTCATAGCTCAAAAAAAGGGCACGAGGTGAGACACGCTCTCGGGCCGGCGATAATGTCGGTCAGAGTTCGCAGCAGCAAATAGAGGAACCAACCGCACTCTCTAGCGGTGGAAGCGAAGACGAAGACTCTTATGGGTCGCAGGACCGTAGGAGCGATTTTGGCGACCATGGGAGGAGGGGGTAGCCATCATGTCCGTAAAGGTCGTGCATTCTCATGTCCCCTATGGTGACTAGCCTCTAACGGTGATTATGGACTCTTGCGTGCACCATCGTCTGGGAGAGGAAAAAAAATGGACCCGGCTCTGTTTGCTTTAAATTTAAATGTTACATCAATCTAGAATGTATAGAGCCACGTTCCAGTGGCGGACGAATGATGTGGAAAGCTTGTGCGTTTACACGTTTACATTCCGGGATGATGCATGCCCGCGTCCCTCTTCAAAGTTTATCGGTGCGATCTGTGCAAAATCAGGCACTTGGAAGAAACGAGCCAGTTCCGGCGCAATAGCCGCGCCCAACTTGTGCTCGGAAAAAAAAAATTGGGAAAGCTAACCTTGAAGACATACCACATGGCATACGTAATTAGCAGCAGCAAAGACCCTGTAGCAGCCTCGTGATTTGGTATCGTTGATAGACTGTTGGGCGTGTACGACCCGAAAAGGCATATCAAGAAAAAAAATGTGACAGCCTCAGGGCGGGGTGATGTCTTGTGTTCGCAAAAGGGACCAATCACCTATGGGACAAAGTTAAGTTGCGGATGGGACGAAAGTGTCAACGGACGTCATAACCCTGGTTTTTTTTATTTATCTAAACGCCTAACTTGGTGATCCAGGAATTCCAAAGGGAATGGGTGGTTCTGGGCATGGAACAGTGGGTGCCGATGAATTCGGCACCCAAATGACAATTGAAAACGGATGGATTATGTCCATATAGCTATTAAAAATGATGAGTCGCGTCGCGTCTGGCTGCACCGCCGGCGTGTGCGGGTCACCCAGTGGAAAAGGCACCCATACGCCACACCGGGCAGTCGTGGCGAACAAACTCTACTTCGTTTCCTAGTACCATACGGTGGCGTCGCAGACGCGTTTTAGTAGCAGGCACAAGGCAGGTCTTCTTTCCATGAAGCGCTTCAAGTGCAGTTTGACGCACCTTTTGAGGGTCCAACTCTTTTTTATTCAAGATACGGCGCAGCATCCAGGCTGCGCGCAAGCAGGCAAAGGTGGACCCGTATGCACCTTTTTTTTTTTTGCCCATTAGGATCCGGTGGATATGAATGCCGCGTACACAAGGGCAGCCGCCAGCGAGGACCATATTGGAAACAATGGAAGGGAGGAGGAGTAGGAGGGCAACGATCTTCGATACCGCTCCGCCATCAAGCCGCCATCGCACATGCAAGGTGCCTTGGTCGTCTTCTGGAAGTCCGTCCAACCCGGCAATTCAATATCCGCTCAGTCGAGATTATAGCGCTCCACTGGTCAAATCGTAAAACGGGACGGGGGCACTGCATCCCCCCCTTTTTTTCGACTAGCTCGTCACCGCACTCGAGTTGGTAAGTATACTGGTGGGACTGCAATGCCATTGGATGGGCTAATTTTGTTAGGTGTTTAAATTTTTTTTTGGCAAGTTGGGAGCATGCATCGTATCGGGATATGGGAGACGTCATGAAATGATGCAAGTGTCAGGTGTCCAGGCTACAGAAAAGTAAAAGGTTACGAAGCCTTGGAGTGTGTCACCTCGGGGATCTGTCCACGAGTGACTACGAAGCGGGGTCGACTGAGGCTGTTCTAGGGGAATTGGCAAAAAAAAAAATAATGGTGCTGCCCGTCCAGTCCGTCACTGACCGAACCGCGCAAGTGAGGTGCGTTGCAAATAGCAACCCCCTTGCCTTGCAGGCTGTTGGCGACCTGTCGACGTGCTCTCTTTATTTTCCGCGATGGCGATAACCCTGCTGGTTTCCACGTTACGTGAGCGATTGCTTTTTCAACTGGGGATGAAATTTCCGTCGAAGCAATTAATGAGGGGGCAGCCTGGAGATAGGGTGTAACGTTGCGGGTCGGCAACCAGGTGTCGTAAAAGACCCCAAGGTTTACGCAGGCCCTGGTCACGGTTTTGATTAGATAGCTCAGCGCACCTCAGCGCTCGGTCGGGGTTGAAACACCAGTGACGCCCAGGGCAGGCAATGAGTCAGCGAGGACGTTTGCACTGTGTGCCTATCCGTTGTATCAGCAGAAAAGTCGAAGCCCGAGGCCAGCGTTTTTTTCTAGTTGGAACACCGTGATATGTATTGCATACGGCTGCCAGCGATCAATATTGATTGGCAGGCATTCACGGCTCCGTGTCACGTCTGCGATAACGGTAGCGTGAGCTAAGTGGGAACGACGTCCAGGCATTGTCTGAAGCCGAGATTAAACTCCCATAAGGACGACCCTCGGTTGTAGACTGAGATCCAATTGATCGCGAAAAACACTGCTGGAGAGAGCCCAGGCCGACTTGTAGTTGTAAAGCATCCGGATGTAGTAACATCGTACGTAGCTAATTTATCATCATAAAAATTCTTTCTTCAGAACAGACTGGATCCCTGAGGGTGTTGACTCACTCATGGGGTATTCACTCCCCCATACCACACCTCGATGGTATGTCTGCCATCAGGGTCTATTGAATGTCATTTATAATCCTAGGCCGTCGTAGAGAGATAAGACTCCTGATCAGAGGCACATACTCAATATAATTCTAAACTTCTTCGATTTTATCATCTTCGTCGGAGTCTCCATGCTCGTCCGTTGTAGCCGTTGACTCAATGTGACAGACTGCGGTCTCGGGACCCTCCACGCCCTTTATCAGTTGCACCAAACGTTCGATGTGTTCAGACACCTTGACCACTCACCAATGAGAAATACTCTCATCGGACAAAAAAAATCACGGCGTACCTTGTCCACCAACTCCTCTAAGTGTGTTACGCGGATGATTTCATACACACCGTTGGCCCTCAAGAAATCGCGACCCCAACGTGTGGTGCATAACAAAAGGAGTGTTTCGACATGAGTCCGGCGCAGTACTGAATCTGGCTCCCTCTTCTTGGTTGGAGGCAGAAACTGCAAGGCAGACGGCAGTTTCTCTTGATCCTGGGAATTGACAATGAGGAGCAATATGTACCTACATGGGCACGAAGCCTCACCTCAAGTTCTAATTCTTCCGGGCCGGCCAGCGGAAGCAAGATGTACGGCAACGCATCAATTCCTGGTGCAGCTGTTGTGGAAGGCGGTACAACGACTTCCTCCGTATCTGGAGATAATATAGCCTGATGTGCAGTGGCATGAAATGCGCAGTTCCTTAAAATGACGAACGCGTGTTAGCTGGATCTAGGGTCAACAGTCAGACTCACTTTATTGTATTAGCTACGCCACCTCTCCGAATTATATCTTTGTGTTCAGTGAATGGCAAGATCTTGGAAAGAGGATATTCGAGGGCACTCTCGTGCTTCATCACATTGACAGGGATTGGAGTTACAAAGAAGAGTCTCCCTGCAGGTGACTGCGATAATGCGAGGCCTATATGAGACAGTGGCGGCACATGAAACGAAGGCTCCGTAATCACTTACTGCACTGATATTAGCAAATACGCTGGATAAAAAGTGGAGATCTCCTTTGCGTATCCGCTCTGATTTTGGATTCGAATCTAAGGATACCCCTTGGACAAACGCTTCGACAAGGAGAGGCAATGCATGGACTTGTTGCGGATCTGTAGAGGGATACGGCACAGGGGTAGAACACGTGCCCGACCTCGATTGTATCGGATGGTATGATACGAGGGAGGTCGTCGATGTCAATGGGACGACCTGGATCTGCAGCGATAACAGAGCGGCGCATGCAGTAGATGAGCTAGTGAGATTTGATAAAAGCATCGAAGCCAGATCAGCGAGAATTGCATCCGGGTTCTGCCATATTCAAGTCATTAGAACGACATGGATCTGCAAAAGGGGAGCGACATACCAAAATATATGATACTAGGAATGCAAAGAAGGATGGCTCTGTCAAAAAAGGGACGAGAAGTGGTGACTCTGAGAGATTCACAAGCGCACGAAAAGCATCGTGCGCGACACCCTGTCGTTGAGGTCATACGCATGCTCTGACCAGCAATAGGGAGTGTCAAACCAGCTGGTCTCGACAAAGCAACTTCAAATCGCGGAGGACATCCGTCTCCTGGGGTTTCTGTAAACCTCCTCCCTGGAGTCCTTCGAAGAAGATGCTCCGATGCGGGGATCCATTTGGCGTCTGGCCAAGAAGGTTGGAGAGCGCTATTTGGCGAGCAGAGGGGTTTTTATCTCTCAAAAACGGTAGCAACTACTACGACCGTTAGTTCCAAATTGTACAACTTATTCAGTATGATGAGACTGGCCTCTCTGAGCTGGTTGTCCATGATCTCCCTTTATTTATTTATTTATTTTTCCCGCGAAGTGCTCCCTTCGTCGCTTACGTAACCAACAACGATATGCTTCGAGGTCAAAGTTGTCTCCAGCTAATTAACGCGTCCATCAACGAGCGCTCCTCGCTTGGCGTTGAGCTCGGCATTGACTGCGTCTCAAAGCCTATACGCCTGGTGTACTCTCAGTGACGGGGCTTTCGCTCTCGGCCACTCACGACGACGACAATAACGACGACGACGACTCGACGTGGACGCCGGCATGACGGGCTACAATATCACGCGCTCAGCAGAAGAGCTGTTAGACAAGTACGAGTCTAATCCACCATCTTTCTCCATCCACCTCTATCCGGAATATTGGACGCTCAACAACGGCCCAAAGTTTCTCTACAATAATCCTGTTGCGGTGAGCCCAGATCGCATCGGCCTGCTCCGTCTTGACATTCTTCATGCCCAGTCTTTGTTGGATGATGTACGAGCACACCGAATACCAGTGGACTATCTTGAACTGTTTGACTCTGCAAATGTGCCTTTCTATGACGGTACGTCATAACAACGACAACGATGCTTCCCAGACTCGAGTTCTCGCCGCCAGGTTGCATGTTGGTCGAACTTCTCGACTACCGGCCAAAGAGAACAAAGGACCCACCACTCGAGAAACCTGAGAGGAGTCGTGTCACCCTCCACCCCAATGATGAAACCCTATGGGCGGACCTATGTCTGATGAATCAACGGACTGGCTCCAAGCTCGCGGACCCTCAGATACTCGAAATGGAGGCACAGATACTGGTACGTATCGTTCGTTTATCGCACTGTGAAGACTAATGTGCTCCCTTAGTTGCACACGTCCCCATCCCTTTGTCTGGATCCTGATCCCCACCTCACTCGCATCGCCAATCACACACTCAGAGTGTCCACACCATCTATTCCAGTATCATTGAAACGGAAAATTGCTGCGATCACACAGGAGGAGGATGAGTCGGACAAGGCGAGACGTGCCAAGATTATACAATTCATGAACCCGAGATTGAACCGTTCACACATTGCCAAGTACGTTGTTTGTAACATGCTCCTCTACAACCTGATTGATTGATGATATCAGCTACCCAATATTGGACGCTATGAAACGGGTGAGAGAAAAACGACAAGTCGAGGCTCAAGCACTGCTAGCGAAGACGGTAGCAAATTCAGCCAACCGTTCGACCCCTGCACCTACTACTCAACCTACTGCTACTGTTACTGCTACTGTCCCCCAACCACCACATGTCCCCACTACCCAACCATCTGCTCCTACTCCACAACCACCACCACCTACTAATGCTTCAAAGCCGAGAGCAGTCAAGAAGGAACCTGTGGGAAGTCCTTACCCAAACACACCCGAGAATCCGCGATCAACCGCAACTCCCGTTCCCCATCCTGCAGTCAATCAACTTCAGACTCAACCAGCGATAAGATCACCTCCAGTACATGCCCGCTCACCCGCTCCCTCCAATACGTCATATCAACAACAGCCTTCCGGTACACCAATTACTACCGGTTCACCTGCACAGCGTGGCTATACCCAATCTCCTCGTCCTCCTTCATCACAAGCCCATCCGCATTCATCCCCTCTTGCTGCTGGTTCGCAGCTTCCCACGCCCGATCATCGTGCAAATTCAGGCGCTGTCCATTTTGTTCAGGTTACACCTAGTGCTCCTCAGTCCAAACCTTCTACGCCACAACTTGGGTATCCGGCGCAAGCTCCATTACCACCCCAGCCAACGACCACCCAATCTCACCCCCCACAACCTCAAGCACCACAGCCTCCTGCGCCATCACCACAAATACAGGCTGCACATGCAAATATTAATCTGCAGCAATATTATGCCCAGATACAACTACAACGGATGACTCAAGCGGCCCACGCCCACGCCCACGCACAGGCACAGGCTCACGTTCAGGTTCAGACTCAGGCCCAAGCGCAGGGTCAGATATCAACACAAATGGCCCAAGGTGCTCAACATCCTACCATGCCAACGCAGTACAACTTTGCGCAGTTCCGACCCATGACTGCACAGGGAAATCCCCATCAACAGGTCGTAGCACATACACCCCAGAGTCAAGCACAGACTGTGGGGGCGCAAGGGCAGGTTATGGATGGCCAGCAGCAAATGATGGCACAATATACCTTGTATGGGTACCCGGTTGGTTATGGGATGGCAGCTGGTGGTAGGTTGCAAGCTCAGTACGCTGCTTGGGCGGCCAGCGGGATGCGGCTGCCCAACGGTCAGACGCCGATGCAAGCTGGGCACCCGCAGATGCCAGTGGCCCAAGGGAAGGCCGCGCAGACAGGTGTACAGGGTCGGTGAGATGGGTTAGATGTCATGTGGTATATTGACATCCTTTTTCCCTTTGACTTGTAGTCGAGATGTACCTTTGGGCCACTGTATCGTATTTTTCGCGTTCGGTAGCTGAATGTAGCTATATTTGCTGATTAACCGAGATAAGCACGATTAGATCAAACGCTAGGGTTGTAACTGACCTCTTGACTACCGACCATGTCCGAGTCTATTGGTACGCTTCACTGGGGTCGTCGACCAGGACACTGACTGACCGTCCTCGAAAGCCTTGTTGTCCGTCTATGACAAAACTGGGCTGGTCAAACTCGCAGAGGGTCTCAGTGTGGCAGGCGTCCGGCTACTGGGCTCGGGAGGCACCGCGAAAAAAATTCGAGAAGCCAACATCAACGTCGAGCACGTCTTTTATTCTGCATCAGCTTTATGCAGATTCTGAACCCCTCTCACAGGGATATCTCTAACATCACAAAGGCACCCGAAATGCTCGGCGGACGCGTCAAGACGCTCCATCCTACCGTCCACGGAGGTAACCGTTCTCTCCCGCGGTAGGTCCCATGTCTGAAGATACGCTATTGCCAAGGCATCCTCGCACGCGCGATCCCGTCCGACGAGCGCGATCTCGCAGAACAATCCATCTCCAAGATCGCCATCGTCGTCTGTAACTTGTATCCCTTTTCTGCGACCATCGCCAAACCCGGCTGCACGCTCGCGGATGCTGTCGAAGAGATCGATATCGGAGGCGTCACCCTTCTCAGAGCAGCGGCAAAGAACCACGAGCGAGTATGTGTCTTGTCTGATCCGGCCGACTACGACGCGTTCTTGGACGCTTGGAAGAAGGGTGATGTGAGTCAAGCCCTGCGAAACCGTCTCGCCCTCAAAGCGTTCGAGATGACCGCCAAGTACGACGATGCGATCAGTGGCTACTTTAGAGAGCAATACGCGTCGTCGACCGAGAATCGGCCGTTGCAGCGACTGGTGTTGCGCTACGGCGCCAATCCGCATCAGAAACCGGCACAAGCCTTTGTCACCGAGGGTGATTTACCTTTCAAGGGTAGGTGATTTGCGTGCGTTCCCCGCGTGTTCTTACGTTGTTTGCATAGTTTTGTGTGGATCGCCCGGGTATATCAATCTTTTGGACGCGCTCAACTCGTACGCGTTGGTAAAGGAGCTCCAAGAAGCACTGAACCTCCCCGCGGCTGCGTCGTTCAAACACGTTTCCCCTGCCGGGGCTGCGGTGGGCATCGAGTTGAATGAGACCGAGAAACAGGTGTATGGTGTTGACGATCTGAAAGAGCCTCTTACGGCACTTGCTTGCGCATACGCACGGGCACGAGGTCAGCCTCTCAAACGGAAAAGAGGGTTGACGCAGATCTAACCAGACGTGACCTAGGCGCGGATCGGATGTCCTCGTTTGGTGATTTCATTGCGCTCTCTGCACCATGCGACCTCGCTACTGCCAAAATCATTTCGAGGGAGGTTTCCGATGGCGTGATCGCCCCGGGATACACACCGGAAGTGCTCGACCTACTGCAGAAGAAAAAGGCGGGCAAATATTGCGTTCTCGAGGTGACCTTTATCCCTTCAGTTGCCTATCTTGTCGACGTCGCTGACCTGGGATAGATGGACCCCACCTATACACCTCCCGAAATCGAAACACGCCAAGTGTACGGCATCAGCTTACAACAGCGTCGAAACGACGCCAAGATCGACGCGTCGCTCTTTTCCAACATCGTTAGCAAGAACACAGAGGCGAGTCTACAGTATTCCGTGTGTCACCACGTGTTTGTGACCCAGTCCGACGACACAGCTTCCCACCCAAGCTCTGACAGATCTGCTCGTTGCGACCCTCGCACTGAAATACACCCAGTCCAACAGCGTCGCGTATGCGAAAAACGGTGCCATTGTTGGTCTTGGGGCCGGTCAACAGTCCCGCATCCACTGTACCCGACTTGCAGGGGGTAAAGCCGACCTGTGGTGGCTGCGCCACCAGCCGCGTGCCCTCACGCTGCCGTTCAAAAAGGGTGTCAAGCGCGCCGAAAAGGCCAACGCGATCGACCTGTTTGTGAGCGGCGAGGTGCTCGAGGGAGGGGAGAAAGAGCAGTGGGAAGCACAGTTCGAGAGCGTGCCTGCGGCGCTGACCGAGGAGGAGCGCAAGGCGTGGGCGGCCCAGTTGGATGGGGTGGCGTGCTCGAGCGACGCGTTCTTCCCGTTTGCGGACAACGTGCACCGGGCGAGGAAGAGCGGCGTGAGGTACCTTGCTGCCCCGAGTGGGAGCGTGATGGACGCCGAGTGTATCAAGGCTGCGGACGAACACGGGATCGTGTTCTGTCACACATCTTTGAGGCTTTTCCATCACTGACAAGAAAATGATCAAGCGAGCTTGATCCATGTATGAGTGGTTGATTATTATTTCTGTTATGCCAGGAATACAAATGTTGTACATGTATTACAGTATTCTTCGATTCACGGGCAGAATCGTACTTCTCGTGCAAGAATATCATACATGAGTAGGTTGACAAGCATCGATGGTTGCATCATTGATAAATGAAGAACTTGATGGTTGCCTTGAATGCGTCTTCCTTGTCAGCCTTAATTCCAGATTCTAATGGGAGGCGTGTACGCAACCTGGAGTTGAGACCTACTGACACGTCATGGCTGTGCATCATGCATCAGGTTCGAATCGATAATAGGAAAAACGACATACGGATATGAGTTCAGCCACAGGGATCAAGCAGCCTCAGCCAATGATGCACGTGAGGAAGTCGAGGCAATCATGATACGTACATTTTGAAGTCACCATTGCGGATACGCATCTCGCCCACGGTGTGCTGAAAACCACCTATACTCTCTTTCAAGCTGACCTGCTAGTGTGAACGTGAAGCTGTAGAATAAAATCTTTGTCTGATCGTAAGTCGGAACAAGTTGGTAGTCTTTGAATCAGCGTGGGAGCACCGATAAAGATCCGAGTCAGCGAAAGTTGAGATATCTGGGCTGTCGCGCTAGGTCGGGGTAGCAACAATTCCGAAAGGAAGATCGGATGCTTTCGGGGGAAGTGGAGAACAGTTTGCAGGGGAAGGCTTGATCAGACTGTGAGTAGGGGTACAAAATGGTCTTATGGGTGTCGAGTGCACCAGAGCGACGGACTCGCGATACGAAATCGTATTGTACACAAATTTTCGCATTCTTCCACGCGGAGACATCAGTATTGGGTCGACATGCATGCATAATGATAACTCTACTTGAACTTGTGCTCCAAGAAGAACCCGACGGTCGCCTTGAACGCGCCTTCCTTGCCCGCCTTGAGATCAGGTTTCGACATGTCTCCACGGACAGCAAACCCGTGCGCACAGCCCGCAAAATATTCCCTCCGGTACAATGCCGACGTCTGGGTTCCTGCACCAAGAATGGTGTCCGCTTGCTTCTGGGACTCGGGAGGGAACATTTGGTCTGTCTCGCAAGAGTTGATCAAGAGCGGGATGTTCGTCTTTTTGAATGCCTGTCGATATGGGAAGGGTGACTACCCGCGTTAGCTAGACGCGTTCACGACAACTGACCTCGAGGTCATCAGGAACCTTGAGAAGCGAGGGGTGTGCAACAGCAGCGACCTTGATGACATTGTCGAACGCAAGATCAAAGACATAGCGACCTGATGTCGTCGGGCGTCAGATCACTCTTCGCAGGACTGCCCCGTTCAACAGGGTGAACCTTGCAAAGACTCACCACCAAAGCAGTAACCCGTCGCCGCAAACTGGGTTACCTTCTGTTCCTTGAGTGCGGAGATGACTTTGTCGAGGGATGGACGGGTAGCGTCCTTATCGTGTTTAGCCAGCCAGGCCATGAGGTCAAAGTTGCCAGACTGTCGAGGATCATTCAACGTGTAGAACGCGAACGGGTCAAGATGGAGCTCACGTTTAACGCTTCGAGTGGGACTGGATCACCGTTAAAGTAGTCGATGGCGTAGACCTGTTTGAGAAATGAAGGTGACACCCGGTCAATGGTATGGATGGACGTCATCTACCTTGAACCCGTTTAGGGCGAAGTCGTCTGCGAGCAGCTGCCGTGCGTAAACTCCGAGTAAATCATTGCAGCTATATGACATACCTGGGCATTGGGAAGATCGATGCCAAAGGCATCGGGTAAGAAGAGGATTGCCTTGTCCTTGGGGTAATCACCGGTGGGGGTTGCGACATAGGTTCTGACGCCGTTGATGGTCTCGACTTTGCCTGTGACGAACCAGAGGTGAGATCGAGCGTGCGATTGTGATGGTTAGGCATACCCTCTGGGGTACCCTCGTGGCGAACACCTGCCGTTATAGGATCAGATCCCATTCATTGACGGCCGATCCCAAGGGAAGGGCGTACCTGAGATACACTTGTCGCAGAGGGACATGTTGATGGAGTGAATTGGACGCCTGGCGTGGGTTTCTGCAAGTGTGTTTATATACCTGTGACGTCTGCGTGGAAAGATCTGTTTTAGGGACGTACGACAACGATGACCAGCGTGCTATGACGAATCCCTGCCGCGAGACGTGTTTGCAAGCATACATAATCCTGATAGGATGCGCACTTTTGGTAAGTATTGATGGCCTGAGGGAACCATGTGTGACGTCGGTCCGGGAATCTTATCAAAATATACGACAAATTAGCAGAACCACGTACCGCAGGGTGTAATGTATCATTTGTTTGTCGTTGTTTGACAATGTTGAATTCGAAAGGTGCTGACTAATCCAGTCACGTGAGCTCCTCCTTGCAACACCTCACCTTCAAACCTGTCTTCAACGTTCCACCCCAATGTCCATGATGCAGCGACACCGACCGTCATACACATCGTCACGTCATCTCAAAACGACAACACCATCATATCCCGCGCTCGACCTGCCGCAGATGAAAAGGGGAGCAAATATTGCGTTCTCGAGGCGACCCCCAGATGTTTACCTTGTCGACGTCACTGATCTGCGATAGATGGACCCCACCTATGCACGCCGACTTGAAACGCGCCAAGTGTGCGGCATCAACTTACAACAGTACCGAAAAGACACCAAAATCGACCCTTTGTGAGCGAGAACACAGAGACACTTTGCGTATCGCACGTGTTACTGACCAATCCGACGACACAGCTTCCCACCTAAACTCTGATAGATCTGCTCGTTGCGACCTTCGCACTGAAATATACAGTCCAATAGCACTGCATATGCGAAAAACGGCGCCATCGTTGGTCTTGGGGTCGGTCAACAGTCCCGCATTCACTGTACCCGACCCGTGGTGGCTGCGTCACCAGCCGCGCGTCCTTGCGCTGCCGTTCAAAAAGGGTGTCAAGCGCGCCGAAAAGGTCAATACGATCGACCTCTTCGTGAGCGGCGAGGTGCTCGAGGTGGGCGAGAAAGAGCGGTGGGAGTCACAGTTCGAGACCGTGCCCGTGACCGAAGAGAAGTGCGGGCGGCCCAATTGGATGGGTGGCATGCTCGAGCGACGCGTTCTTCCCGTTCGCGGATAACGTCCACCGGGCGAGGAAGAATAGCCTGAGGTACCTCGCTACACGGGATCGTGTTCTGTCACACATCTTTGAGGCTTTTCCATCATTGACGAGAAACGAAATGGTCAAGCGAGTGATCCGCGTAAGTATGAGTAGTCGATCATTATTTGCCAGGAATCTAAATGTTGTATGTATTCCCCTTTGAAGACAAAAATATCATACGCGACTAGGTCGACAAATATTGATAGCTTTGATCGTGCATCATGAAAACGAAGAACTCGACAATTGCCTTGACTGCGCCTTTCTTGTCAGCCTTGACCCTCCTCGGATAGCAAAGCCGTGCGCGCAGCCTGGAAAGCGGTATCCACCGCCTCGAGAGGGAGCGACGGGTCCGTATCATAAGGGTTCGTCGAGAACGGAAAACTCGTCTCTTTCCACGCTCGTAGACGTGGCGATTTCAGTGCGTAGCGCTATGCAAGATCACGACGACGAGGTCGTCCGGAACCTTGTCGAACAAAGGATGTGCGATAGCGGCGGCCCTGGACAAGGTCGGGTCCTGGCGTCCGACGTCAGGCCATTCTTCCCCAAACACGGCCAATGATTTGGCTGCAAGTCCAGGCATCTGGGAACGTGACACTATCCAAAGGATTTCGAGCATGGCTCCCTGCTCTCCGTTGTTCCAATCGAGACAATTGAGCACGCTTGGTCCAGAACGCGTTTTTTTTTTGAAAGGTTTCTTGCCGAATATGGGTGCTGACAGTGTTACGCACGGGAATCATGTTACGCTGACGGTTCACGCGAGCGGGCTAGGGTACCCGGCATGAATTGCACGACCAACACTAAAACTGGGGGCTGCGCTGGACGGGTTGTGTGTGAGTAAGATAGCAGGAGACGAGTACAGGGAACGGAATCCTGTGAATAGTCTTCCTTCTCCAATGCGTCAGAGTCATCGTCGACTTCTGAGAAGTAGAGGTCCAGGATGTCCCGACTGAGGGCTGTTTGACCTTCTTGGATAAGACAAGCATTTGAAGCACTTCAAGCAACACCGTACCCAGTCCCGGATTCAGGTTCCACGTATCCTCCTCATACTCCACAGGTTCTACATCCATAATAGGACTTCAGCCGCCGATCTCGTCCCGTCCGAACGAGGCTCCTTGGATCGATTGCGAATGCACCGTCTGGGAACTCGAGTAAACTCAGTCGATGAGGGGAGTCGAGGACGCTACTGATGAAAAGACGACCTTTTTGTTTTTCAAGCTGTTTATCTTGTTCCCGTGCTAGATTCAGATATTCAAGTTGGAGAGACCAGCGGGCAGTCACAGAGCTCGTCGTATCTATTGGGTCATTCAATTTTACTTGCTGGTTATGCAATCTGAAGAAGCCCACTTTGTGCTCAGAGGTGCTAAGCCGAATATACGTACAGGCGGAAGGAAGAAAGTTCAGTGGAGGGGTTGGGTAAGGAAAATATACGGGCGTCAAAATTGTCTACACAAGCATCCCCATTCTTCTATGAACAGATATCATACAGATATTGGCTCAACATGCATGCATAATAATAGCTCTACAAGTGCTTCAAGAAGAACTCGACGGTCGCCTTGAACGCGCCTTCCTTGCCTGCTTTGACCGCAGTGTTGGACATGTCTCCACGAACGGCAAACCCGTGTGTACAGCCCGCAAAGTATTCCCTCCGGTACAATACCGACGTCTGTGTCCCTGCGCCAAGAATGGCGTCCGCTTGCTTCTGGGACTCGGGAGGGAACATTTGGTCCGTCTCGCAAGAGTTGATCAAGAGTGGGATGTTCGTCTTTTTGAATGCCTGTCAAGATGGGGGAGGATCAGTCCTTTGTTGGCTATATGCGCTCACGACGACGACTGACCTCGAGGTCGTCGGGAACCTTGAGAAGCGAGGGGTGTGCAACAACAGCGACCTTGATGACATTGTCGAATGCAATATCAAAGACATAGCGACCTGGTGTCGTCGGGCGTCAGATCACTCTTTGCAGACACGGCCCCGTTCAACAGGGTGAACCTTGCAGAGACTCACCACCAAAGCAGTAACCCGTCGCCGCAAACTGGGTTACCTTCTGTTCCTTGAGTGCGGAGATGACTTTGTCAAGGGGTGGACGGGTGACGGCCTGACCATGTTTAGCCAGCCAGGCCATGAGGTCAAAGTTGCCAGACTGTCAACAAGGACAAGGATCATTCAACGCGTAGAACGCGAACGGGTCAAGATGGAGCTCACATTTAATGCATCGGGTGGGATTGAATCACCGTTTAAGTAGTCGATGGCATAGACCTGTTTTGGAATGAAGTTTACATGGGAGCAATGCTGTGGATGGACGTCGTCTACCTTGAACCCGTTTAGGGCAAAGTCGTCTGCGAGCAGCTGTGATTCACCGTGCATCAACTACGAGTCAATCATTGCAGCCATATGACGTACCTGGGCGTTGATAAGATCGATACCAAAGACGTCGGGTAAGAAGAGGATCGCCTTGTCCTTGGGGTAGTCACCGGTGGGCGTTGCGACGTAGGTCCTGACCCCATTGATGGTCTCGAATTTGCCTGTGACGAACCAGATGTGAGACTGAGCGTGTGATTGTGATGGTTACGCATACCCACTGGGGTACCCTCGTGGCGAACACCTGCCATTATATGGTCAGATCCCATTCACCGACGGCCAATTACAAGGGACAGGTCGTACCTGAGATACACTTGTCGCAGAGAGACATGTCGATGGAGTGAATTGGACATCCGCCCTGGGTTTCTGCGAGTGTGTTTATATACCTGTGACGTTTGCGTGGAAAGATCTGTTTTAGGTGACCCCGTGGGGTGGCAGTTGCCGATACACTCCGCATACTGCCACGAGCAAGTACCTCCGTCCATCGAAATCGGTGCTCATGGTATGACAGCGATGACCGGCGTGCTACGAGACCCTGCCGCGAGATATGCTTGCAAATGTGCATTATCTCGATAAGACACGCACTTTTGATTGGTGGGTAGTTTTTTTTTTTTTGATGGACCATGTGAACGGCGGCGGCATCTTACTAAAATACATGACAAATCAGTGGAACCACGTACCGCCTACTACGGTCAGATACAGTAGTATGCAGTGCATCAAATAACTGTGGTCTTCGCAGGTTTGTCGTTGTTTGATGATGTTGAATTCAAAGGGTGCTGACTAACAGGTAAAGCGAACGAGGGGTATGGACGGACATGTCACCAAACCGGGCAGGAAGAGGCTTTCCAAAGCTGCCTGTGCTGCTCATGACCATCCCCCGAACGGCACTTATCTTACAAGCCCCAATCGCCCTTCAACGTTTCACCCCAACGTCCGTGCAGCTACACCAATGCAATCCCTCCCTCAGTGTTATGTGCTGTGTTTGCTATGCTGCTAGACGTCATGTCCATACACAAGGTTCCAAGTATTCCCAATGATCTGAATTAACTGGTAGTGAAGTCACTGCCACCTGGCACTCGACGGCCAGTCCAGAACATGTCCGGAATATCTTCGAGGTTATCACCGAGCAAGTCCATTATCTCTTCAGCTGACAGACGGTCCATCACACCGTTCCAAGTCTGGAACGAAGTTACGTGGTCCTGTGGCCAAGCCTCAGAGTCTCTAAGCTGCTTCTCGCTGTCTTCCACCACTTTCTCTGCTTCCGCGATCTCATTACGGACATCAAGTCCCTCGTTATTGGCTTCCATCTTCTTGTCCCCTGTTGCGATCTGGAGTTCGGATATGACGTCCACAGTTTCCTTGTCAGAAAGGGTGATACCGTCATGGCTTTGGAGGTTCTGGCCTGTCAAAGGTTTTGAGACATGCAAGTGAATGGAATGAACAAACCACACGTCCTACTTCCTCAGATTGAACAATGACTGCCAATGGCAGGGCAACATGTGAGTGGTCTTGTCTCAGTTCTAACGTCCAACCATCAGACTTGTCATAACATTTGGCTGCAAATATGAGAATGAGAATGACCTGAGAATTGCCCTGATCGCATATGGCTGGCAAGTGTCGTGGTCCATCTTTTAAAAAGGTGGGGGAACCCCTAGTGCTGTCACTGTGACAGATTATGCAACTTGACGAACTATTGTAACAGCTAGGGTTACTCTACACTTTCCTCGTACCAGAGCCCACTACTCATGGACGCCTCCTTTGGACCCCCTTGAAGGGAGTCATTTTATCGCTATGCTACCATGTAAGCCAGTTTTTGAGCACATAGGATTCTGCTTTGTAAGAACGCAAATAATATATCATGACAATCGACTTTTGAGCTTGCATAGAATGAGCAAAAATCATTCCAGAAGAAGCGGCAATGACGTTACCAAAGACATGGAGATAAAGCTAGTTTACTGTTAGGAAAGCGGCATTAAAGAGCATGGCGAGTGTGGCTCATGCACCGTCTCCCCAGAGCTTGTTGTGTCCTTCGAATCAACGGAACGAAGTCACCGCCGGCGGGAGAATAGGGAAGACCAAACCAACGGCTTTAGATTCGTCAGCGACATAGTTCAAGGTCACCACCTTTGGATTGTTGGATTGTTGACCCAAGATGATGGGGTGAAGAGGGTTTTAGATGCCTTACCTACGTATTTGGTTGGATGGCCAATGGAGTGGTGTGATGCGGCGCCAAGTGGTCCACGAGGTCCCAAGTTCGAACTAACTGCGCATCAGCACTGCTCTAGCTGTAGGCTTGTACGCATTAGTTTGGTGCCAGTTGCCACTGGCATTGCATCTCCACCATCAGAACTTTGATAAGAATATCAATGGGGTTGTGGGAGGCGCCAAATTGCTGCTTATCCGAATTCGATCGAGGTACCACCCGAGCAGTACGAGCATAGCACTATGAAGATATGTGTGGTTACAAAGGGTGCTGGGTCGCGCCACTGTCAGAATTGAAGCTTCCATCATAGCCTGTGACGAGCCCGGCGAGCCCAATGAGGATCTTTTCCAATGGAGGGTGCACGTTGAATGATAAAACTCGCGCTTGAGGTAGTGCGACCCAAACTTGTGAAAGTAGGCCTCGTCCACGACCGAGCCCAATTTTATGGGGATTGTGTTCAGCAAGACGAATATCGCAGGTAGAAGGTGATCCGAGTTTCTTGGATGGAATCATCTGGTGGGTGGTTTGGTTTGGCGCTGCAGAGACGTCGTGGACAACATACGGTGGAGGTGGGTGGCGGTGAGTACGGCTTGGGTATCTGCCTGCCGGGGACCCAACCCATCGCGAACCTCTGCTAATAGACATCCTTGCCCTCGTCGTACCGCACCTCTTTTTCTGGTCTGTCCTCGCTCATTAACTCCCCAGCCCTTCTGTCCGCCACAATGTAGTACAGAGGCAAGGTCTCTTCGTGCTGGCGAGTAGTGTGTGTTGAAATGCGTACAAAATCTGTCCAAATTCAGACGACGTTCGCGGTGATGCGCCGGGTGGAGTACCAAAGTTTATTTCGACCTGGGATGGTTTCATTTTTCTCCACCTCGTGCCAGGCTCGTGAGAAGATCGTGCACCACTGTGGCGTCGATTGAAACGTTCCAAGGCCGACAAGTATTTTCGACAACGAAAAGGTACTGAGCTGCACACGGACTCAGAGGCCATTCGTCATCCAAAGAGGGCTCCGTATCGGTCACCATCGATCACGCTCATGCGGTTCCAGCGTAATTTGAGCTTGTTGGCTCTTAGCGTCTGCACTTGTTGCGAAAATACCGCAGACGCTGCGATCGTAGGGTCAATACAGCTCAGTTTTATGAAGATGACAACGTGCCACCGCCATTGAGGAAGTATAGTGCATTGTGAATGATGATACGCGCTTGATCTGGTTGTGCAACGTCGTCAAAAAATGATTTCGGTGGTCGAAATGAGCATGCGATACTTGTTCGGTAGACGAGCGTCCTCGATGATAGCTAACGTCCTGGTTCTCACCAATTATCTGGGATGGAAGATCATATAATTACGGATGACATTGCCCGTTTTTTTTAGCCATGTTGATCAGATCTCGACCTGACCGAGCCGAGCCGAGAGCTCCACCGCATCCACAACGAGCAAGAAAACACACCGGACATGGTCACCTCCACTGCACCTTTGATCGAGATCCACTTCTCCCTGTACAAGCTCTCCCCTGGGCTGAGGTTCTTGGTCACCAGGAAGTGGACCTTGCATTTGGCGATGAATATCCCTGGTGGTGGGGTTCAAGAATTACTTTGGACCCGTTTCTGGCACCGCCGCGTCCACCACGCGCTTGGACATCACCAAGCGTCTACCACCACTATTGGAAGTCAGATCAAAGCGACACAGAACGACTTTTGAGGCGTACCACCGTCCCGACCACGCCACCCAAATCCAACTCGGGTTGATGGGCCTAAGCAAAGAGGTAGGTCACATTGGTTAGATAAGAACATCAAAGAAGGACATGCACCGCATGCTGGCAGTGGAAGTACGACGCCGAGGTTGTCTTGTACAGAACAGTACTCAAGAACTTTGACGGACTTGAACAAGCTGGAAGTCATGTCACTTGGCACCAATCCTTTGGGTGTTCGTGTATGAATTGGTAGGCAAGGTTGGCAAAGGTTTTCTGTAATTATTTGTACTGAGAGTAGGATCTGACAAAGAGTAGCTAGTAACCTTAGTTCGAACTCCGTTGATCTTGTCGTCCTCAACCGCATCTGCCAGCCCCGGGGTCATCTTGTCAGACATGGTTGTCCAATTTAGCATCATGTCGACGTAGTTGAATGTGCAATCAAAGTATCATGCCTGTCGAGTCCGAGATGCTTGACAATCCATCACCGTGATGCCGTCGAGGGTCTCCATCCACTCCATACCGGACGGCGGTCATAGAGGCAGACGTGTGTGTATGTATTCGCTTCGACTCACGTTATGAGTCCTCACTGCACTTTGACACGACATCTCAGACCTTCGTGTTCATTGACTTGTGTGTCCAGCGAGCGTGCACTTGCCATTTCGACCCATGCTGGGACCATCGTCAGGGTGTGGCATATAGGACAGTACGTCAGTGTGGCATTCCAGTCCTTGACCACTTGCCAGTTCCCCGGGCCAGTCTTCCTCTCGTCCGCGCAAAGCGTTGAATGTACCTCGCTTTTATCACCATCGTCTTCTGACATATACGGTGTTTCCTAGTATGCAGGCGACTGCAGTTTCTTTTGCAGGTGGGTTCCTCTTGGTCAACTTCCGCAAATGTTTGCTGCAGAGGACGCCAAGTTTGCATCCCCTTGAGAGCAATTGTCGTTTCTCGTCTCTGTTGCTAGGCCACTTTCAAGGTCGATGTATGCGTTGGCACATGCGTGCCTTCAGGTCTAGCCATTCGTTCTCCGTTTTCACCGACACCTACCTATATTGCTTAGTTCATCTGCGATCAGACACTGATGGTGCTCTTCGATCTCAACCTTGCACACTATCTGTTGCCTGCCTGGCCTGTGTCACCACTCGTAGTTACTGACAACGCTTCGCTCGTGAAAGAAAAACGCTCGTATAAATTGTATATGTTATTCGAAGATATCGCCAGACCGACATAACGCCATCCGAGCCATCTACTTTCAAACTCCCCATTTCGACTCCATGTTCAAACGGCGAGTCCTCGTTTAAACCTGAACTGGTACTCTAGCAACCTCAACCACTTCGATATCGCCTGAATTGGCCATAGTTTCCTTTACAGCGGACTCCTGCCCTTCTTGGTCAACGTCGATGAATACCATCGCCGGTACGGTGGCATCTTGGCAGGCAGTTGACTGTGAACGCGCGCCGAATCCGGTGTCAATGTGGCAGCAAGTTTTGCGATCATACAGCTCTCGTACACCGATGATGAACCGGGGGATGATAGGGTAGAGTGATACATAACTGAGTGTTATCAGGAAGAGGCTGACAATGTCGTTCGGTGCATTGTTCACGCCAAAGAGAAGCATGGAAATAAGTTGGTAAAAAACATTCCTAGCGAGGCAGAAACATTTGTCAGTACTTGTGTGTGTGTGATTGGGTTAGAGGGGAGAAGCGTGATTCATGCGAATCTCGAGGACGTACAGAAAGAAATAGAGGATTCCGTCTCTCATTAGTAGCCACATATAGTGGTTTAGCTGCCATGTCTTCGTCGCTTTGTACATTTCAACTGATTGCTTCACGGTTTGGGCAACAGCAAGAATCACCAGTACGGCTGCGAGGACAAACAACGGGGCTGTGATAAGCTTGTTAACCAGTGGTGGAACGACATGCAGGGAATCGCAGAAGGAAAAGGTGTAAACGTGGACAATTATCTCTGGGGAAGATCAGCCATTGTATTGACGTCGAATTTATGCACATACCTGATAAGTGGTCAGAATTTTCATATAGTCCATCTATGACAATGTTGAGGATGATTTGTACCATGTAAATGAATAGGAGGACATAAAGGACCATCTTGGATCGATTCCACATTGTGTAAACCCGCAGAATCATCACAACTGTGATCCTAATCAACATGGTGGAAGACGCACTCAGAGTAGGAAGGAACTCACAATCGGTAGCAAAAAGGAAGGCTAAGCTTGCCGAAAACCTCACTCGGTCGAACACAAAGCCTTGAAAAATTGAAGATGCAGTCTCGCCGTTGCATGGTAATTTAAAGGAAATGGATATGCTCACAGCTGTTTTGTAGTCAAAGGTAGTTGTTTGCTCAAAAAATTTGGGTACGTACACCTGCCAGAATGGAGTCATCAGCGGTGAGCCAAGTCGAAACGGGGATGATGCGAAGAAACTTGCTTCCACAGGACCAGGAAAAAAGGTGCTGCCGCCTAAAGATGCAATTATTGAGCAAAATGGCCTCTAGATTGGACCTTAGAAAATACCGAGTGCGCCAGTCCTTGACTCGGAAAATGGATTCAGAGTTACTCATGTTTGAAAACTTGACCTACATGGCCGTCCAAAGACCGATGTAACGGACCTACCAGAACAGAGTTTAGAATACATGCCACATGCCAGCGAAAGTGGTACGCACTATGACAAGCATCGTAGAGACCCAGGACCAGCGTCGGCACTGTAGTATCATCAAGGACATTGATGAGCAATGGTAAAACCTGCTTACCCAGATGTACTCGACCTTGGTGGCCCCTTCAGAATATGTCACAAAGGGTTTCAAAAATGGCATACCTCGGCTGAGAATGTGAGGACTGTCATGGGTTTGACATTCTGGGGAGACAGTTATGGTCACAACAGCATCACTCACCATAATCATATCCAACGGCTGTGACGATAGACACTGGTTTTGTGTATCAGATTAATCATTGCAGACGAGTCAGCGGCCGTACGGGACGCATAATCATTTAGAACAATAAGCTGCAAAGCGGACTGTAGGTCGGAGGACATGGAATGCAAGGAAACAGAGACAACGTTGATGGCAAGTAAATGCGATGGTCAGGGAAACTGGACTTTGGGAAGACACAGGATGGATGCACCTTCTTCATACAGTATTATAATTGTTCCATCCGGATGCTAATACCTGAGCTGGATCACTGCAACATCAACTGG
>JBBPTB010000073.1:0-45829 GCA_038093875.1 Boletus tylopilopsis | reverse complement strand
AAAAAGGAAAGCACGTGGCATTTAGCGAGGGAAGCGAGAGAGCCGAGCGAGGCGAAGCAAGCGTCGGGTTGGCACATTCACACACACGGTTCTCCACTAAGTTTAAGATTCTCCACTAAGTTTAAGATTAAGATATATTTACTGAAGATATTGGTACCTGACTTCATGGCGTCTGGAGAGCGAAAATAGATGACCAACATGAAAGTACCAAAAAAACAAGCCTGTCATTATCGACATACCACAAGGCCATTATCACTGTGGTTTGCCCCACTACCGTGCAAGTGGAAGAAAATTTAATGTCAGTTACTGGTGGAGTACACGCTTCAAGAACTGTTTGAGGTCCTCGAGTGTTCTTTCGCATGCCTCGTGCCCAACCGATCTGTAGGATCTGAAACTCAACCCTGGCGCACCCAGTTTACTCTCGCCTGGCGAGTAGCCACTCAGCGGAGTTAGCATGGAGAGAGTCAAATTCTCAAGAGCGGGTAAACCCAGATCGTTCGTGAGGACTCTGCTCGCTCTCTGGCCCAAACTATAGGGCACGACGGTATCGGCAGTGCCATGACACATAAGCATTGGTGTTGTAATTAAGTGCGGGGACGCCATCTGAGAAAGCAAGTCAGAACAATCTCGCGTTTGGCAGAGGAGTAACCTTTGCAAACGCATCCTGTAATGGCATCCAACTGCTCAACACGGCTACTCCACCAAGTTTCCAACCATATTTTCCTCCGAATAGTCCATCCTCCCGTCGGGCCGTTAGTCCTGCCAAAAGTGACATGGAACCGCCTTGGCTGAATCCACCAACGACAATGCGCTCTGATGGGATACCGGCAGAGACCTCATCTTGGATATACTTGTCGATGGTGCGGGCAGAGTCAAGCATCCCGTCACGGTCTTCACGCTTGTCTTCCAGATCCCAGCAGGGCAGGTCGAACCACCCTGGCATCACAAATCCACGATTTGCAGTTATACTGCGGCTCGGGGCATTTGGGAGAAGCCATTTGATGTGGGGTAACTCGTCTTTGATCATATTTACGATCGCTAGCCAACCACTGCCACTGTCACCAAGACCCTGTCAAGTAAACATGGAAATGAGGAACACTGGAGAAACCTCAGTCGCGAATACATACATGCAAGAAGATGACTGTCGCAGTGTGTGTTGCAGACGGCTTAACAATCTCGTAGGGCCCCTTGAAGGAAGGAATGACTCTGGTCGCCATGGGTTGAGGAAAGTGATTTTGACGAGTGAAGAGACGGAAATGCTGGGAAGGGAGTAAACCACAAGGCAGACGGCAAGGTATACTGCAGTAGAGAATGTTCTGGGCACGGAAAGGACACACCCACAATACTTTCACTGTCGACGGGGGTGTTCGTGTCGGCTCAACCCGGACCGCCGGCTATCCTTGTTGCCAGCTCGTAGAGCCGCCACCGTCTTCACTCATGGACTCTTATCCGGGAGTCGACGCTGCAAGTCAATTAAGGCTATGTCAGGAAGCGGAGTCATCAAAGCCTCGAGATCTTTCCAAGAAAGCGCAAAAACGTGCTGCAAAAGCTGCGAGGCTCCGCGAACTTAAGCTTGAACGGCGCACACGCGAAAAGGAGTCAAAGAAGCAAAAACGCCGTGAACGAGCCCAAGCCATTGCAAGAGGTGAAGTCGACGAAACTACACCTCGGAAACGACAGGGAACACATGACGGTGGCGAGAGGGAAATATTCAATGCAACGGTCGTGGTCGATCTAAGTTTTGATGAGTTGATGTCAGACAAGGTAAGTGTTTCACTTTGCTCTTGTCCATGCGTCGGCTTATGCCAACGATAGGAGATCAATTCTCTTACTTCTCAGTTGGCGTATACATACAGCGCAAACAGACATGCTGCTCACGCATTCTCGACCCTACTATTCACCTCACTCAATGGTAGGACCAAACAAAGATTAGATGCCATGAACGATGCTGGCTATAGGAGGTGGTCAAGGACAGAGTGGTGGGAAGAGGAATATGACCGATTGTGGGCAGAGCCTGAACCAACGAATCCACAAACCAGCCCAGCTGCTCAAGCCAATCGCGAGAGTATTGTCTATCTAACCGCCGATTCATCGGAAGAGTTACTCGAACTTAACGAAGGAGAAACCTACATCGTCGGTGGATTATGTGACCACAATCGATACAAGGTCAGTGCGTGAACGATCATCATGCGTCGCAACTCAACTGGAGAAAAAAGAACCTGTGCTTAAACAAAGCTATTGGCTCGCAGATCCGTCATGCCCGCCTCCCAATAGGCCGTTACGTTTCACTCGCTACACGTAAAGTACTTACCGTCAACCAGGTTTGTTTTCAATCCGTGCACACGATGTTTGCTAGGTCGGATCGAACACCCGAGCCTGGAATGTGGATATCATCTAATCCTCCTTTTCCCCCACTTTTGCGCTGCTGTGATCACTCTGACCGATACTTCGCTGTTCGTGTCAATAGGTCTTTGAAATCCTCCTGAAATGGATTGACACTCGTAGTTGGGAACAAGCCTTCTGGGCTGTCATACCGAGGAGGAAATTTCAAAGTGGGGAACGGAACGAAGTGGGAAAGGACGGAAGCGACGAGATAGGGGGATATAACTGCAGCTCTGGGGATAACAATGAAGTGAAGGACTCGACGAAAGAAGTACAGTTGTTCCACTCGCACGGGTGAAAAGATCGACAGTACAAAATTCGGATGCAAAGGAAAGGGGATGTTGAGCATTATCACGAGATGCAGACAGGGAATCTCATGTGCCCCATGGCTGAGTTGGTTACAGCGTCCGACTGTTAAACGACTATCGGAAGGTCGTGAGTTCGAGCCTCACTGGGGCAGTATTTTTATGTTCGAACTCCAGGGCTGTTACTACGCGTGTCGAGGTGGAGGTCGATGACGGAAACAAGTTATAGTAGAGCGTGAAAACCCGTAGAGTGTGAAGAGGAGTATGATGCCATGCATGCTGTGAGAGCAGACCGCACTTCGTACAGTTGGATCATTTTACGCGCTAGTACAGTATCCTGTAATACATGGGCTAACGGGGGTCCACCAGAAAAGAAAACGCAGCACATGTACGATGGTGGCACTTGCAGAACCCGCTGTCCAGCCCAGATCCGGCCCTGTGGCATGCTCATCAGAAATTTACCCCGTATCTCCGTCCTTCGCACCACGATCTGGGGGAACCGGGGACCCTGATGGTGCGGCGGTTGCACCCAATGGACGAAACATAACTTTCATGCGCTTGGGTGGGTCATCACCCGGCCTTTTCGCGGAGGCTCGACTGCTGATCGGTTCGTCCCTTTTTTGGATGCCAAGATCAGCGCGCTTGGGTTTACTGGCGAGACGTTCTAGCAGTTCGTCCTCGTCAATTTCCCTTCGCCGTTTCTCGGATAACCGTATGGGGGGTAATTGTGATTTCAGCTGCGGCTTGGGGGATGGTTCGCTTAGCGAGGGTGAGGAAGAAGGGCTACCTTTCTGGCGCAGGAGTGATTCTAGGGTGTTGTCATCATCGTCATGCGTACGTCGCCGGGGAATAGAAGAAGGTCGAGATATCTGACGATGCGCTAACCGTGGGCTTGCCGGTACATCCAGGGAAGGAGAAAGTGGTGCGGGTGAGTTTTCTTTGGAAAGACTTTTCGGCGGAGTAATGCGGGTGGATGTTCCTGGAGGAGATGGGGGTCCAATTTCCTCTTCGTCGTCTCCATAATCTAGAAGGGATGGGAGAGAGGGTGTACGAGGGAGGACAAGACCTTGTGGACGTGGCAATTTGGATGGAGCAATGGGGGCACGACGCCTACGCTTAGTTGCGTTAAACGGGGAACCAGTGCGACCTGCGAGGGCCGCTGAAATGAATGGAGGCGCCGCGTCACATTCGTCGTCGTCCCCGTTGAAGTACTCTTCTTCTTCGACGTCAATGCTTCGGTCTAAACGACGCAGTTCGGCAGAATTTCTATAACAGATGAGCAAGCCTGTTCTTACAGCCTGCTCTGGACTTACTGATCATTCTTAGCCTCCTCTTTGGGTAGAGGCTCGACATTGATTTCCCAGCGACGTATGAATGCGGAGAAGCGTGGCCCACCCAGCCTTGTTTCACTCAGCTTACGGATGATGTCCCGATGAACCGTCATACAATGACTAATGATATCTTTTATATTCTCCTGCAAATGTTATGAGAGCGGATTCCAGATACTGAAAAGATAGCTTCACCCGTCGTATGTGTTCAAACAACTCTTGACACGATGCACTCAGTAGGCTATCGCGATCTGACTCCTGCAATGTGAGTTCCAGAATGGGCTTGAAAACATCGAGCTTTGTAAGGTGGGCAAGAAAGTTTTTGTTGTTGATCTTGAGACATATTCGGAAGAAACGGAACGCAGCTATGACCGAGAAAGAGTAAGATGATGAAAGGCCTCTAGAACTAAGACAAACCTAGCCGAAGATGCTTATCTCGAACGCTAAGCAGTACAGCCACACGAGCGGATATATTCGAAGAGAGCATGTAGAAGTGGCTTCGAAAAGCATGTTGTTGAGCGAAATTGCAAAGTAAGTCGGATAAGTATAGGAAAAGATTAGTCTTCTCTCGCGAAAGCTTCAAAACCGGATCTATAACAACTCTCATCTCGCGTCCCCCGTGTACGAGAGATGGCTGCGCACCTGTCTGCTTCCTGAAGTCTGGTATATCGCTATATGGTTTGAATAGCACCTCTAGGCAATTCTTGTAGAAATAGTCTAGAAACCTCTCGGTTCCTGGATCATCTTTGGGGCGAGCTAAAATCTTCGCACTGATTGTTGCCTAAACAAGGTGTTAATAGTAAACCGGTGACCGTTAAGGACTTACAGGTGTAGCACCAGGGCCACCAATGTTCTGCGACACATCTAACAGAGCTTTCAGTGCGTCGCCAATCTGACACTGTACTGCCACGTCCCGACTCTGGACCATGACTCGACACATTAGTTTTAAAAGTGTCTCTGCCCTATCAGCTCCTAACCGTCCGACCACTCTTTCCCTCTCAAGAGCTGCCGCTTGTTTGCATACATGTCCACGAACGCCATGCAGATCGTGCTCAAGCAAGATAGCCATGATCTCGCCCGCAGCACTGACCACACTTTTCGATGTCTCCTCCTTCTCAGGTAACGAAAATGCCCATTGGACAGCGAACAATATCCCTCGGTCAACCAGAGTTCGAAAGAGCGCCAATCGTGCAGGTAACTGGACGTTCTTGCCCATTGCGCAAAGTTGTTGGATGAGTGCGACGACCTCACGACGGAATGTAATGTCGCTTTCACTGAGATTTCCTGCAGGACCGAAGGAAAACAGAGTAGCCATCCGCATTCCGTGTCCGTTCGGGATCTTCTCGTGAGATTTCTTCCCCGGGTCCGTCGATATCCCTTCATCATCCTCTTCATCTTCTGATCCCGTCCTAGGACCAGCAAGTACCTCCTCACTTACATACAGCCTCACTATGTCGTGAAGGAAAACGGAATCGTTTTGAATGTGATTTATGATGTCAATCTGGTTGAAGATGATGCAAGAATTCAAAACATTGAACGTCGAATCGTCAAGCGCGCGCGCAAGAACGACATCTTTGAGGAACTGGAGGCGGTATGTATGGTGGACCTTCTTCCGAATAAGGTCGTCTCGTATTGGAATAGGCTGGTGGAAATGCGTATTGATGTGAAGGAATTCGCGGTAGTTGGCCTTGTGTGTGGGAAACTCTGGGTCATCTATGTCACCATGTCAAAGTCACGCAAAATTGTAGGGCAGTATGGCATACACTCGAGCATCCCAACCACTCCAAAGAATACATCGTCCTCAAGAATGTGCTCATAAATCCCATGGTCGTTCATCATCACTGGAATGACGTTAATGGGACCAGTGAATGGAGGTCTTGCACTTACAGATAGTTTGCATAAGACTACACAGGGCATGGAGGTTGTCTAGGCTCTCTAGGTCTTCCGCCATGTTCAGAACGTCGATAAGAGCCTTGATGTAGTGCTGCCACCTTGTCAATATAGTGATCCAAAAGCCAAAGATAAACGCGAAACAATGCTGACCTCGCGTTGTATATACTCGCATATTTTTTCCTTGACCGCCTGGCCTCTGGAAAGGGTTTTAATCGCACCTTCGATATCCTGTATATTACCGAGCTGAGGTGTTGGCAGATGACCAGTGCGAATAATGTTAACAGTGGTCGCAGAGTGTTCCCCGCTTGGAGACGATATGCCAATGCCTTGATCTTCTGGGAGATATTTAAATGAGATGTACATCGCTCGGGTAGACGAAGGTAGATGTGGGCTTAGGGCAAAACCAAATGCTGACCTCCAGAATTCAAGTGACGTTGGACTTCTATGATGAAGTTCCATACCTCCGCGCACCCTTCCGCATCCTGAAAGCTCAAGGCGTAGTCAGCCCCGTTGGGTTCCGTCCATACTATCAGACTCTCTGTGAATCAAACGAGTAACAAAAATATCGTGGACATTAAAATCTCCATCCAAATGCATAGGGAAGCATGCACACCTTGCTGCCGCTGGTATACATCATTGGAGCGGATGGCAGTGGAGAGAATGATTTTATTAAAGTCCAACTCGGAACGGGCGACAAGGTAGGCTTGGTTGGCGTCGTCCAGCTGGCCAGCGCAGTACGCGGTGCCTTGATCAACCCATCGAGAACCAATGAGTTCATAAACCTTTGAAGGAGGTGACAAGCGTCGGTCAGACCAAGCACTCGATGAGGTCATGCAAAGGCGAATGCGGAAGGACGTGTAGGTGGTTCAAAGGTGACCGTTTTTGTGGGGGATTGGACACGTTGCGAGCATAGTGGCTCTGCCGAATATGACGACAGAGCGGGGCCGGCAAGGACGAAAGTAATGTGAAGGGGGAAGAAGCTCACCTTGACACGTTTCAGCTCTAATGACGACTCAGGCGACTGCGGCTGGGTGTCTTGCTGGGTGACGGCTGGATCTACGGCCTCGACCATTGTAATGTGGTTATCCTTGACGTGGTCACCAACGTGGTCAATGTCGTCAAAGATGTGGTCACGAGAGTGTTGGAGTGCCATTTGAACAGGAGGGTCGTCCAAGGGAGTGTCAGACTGCGCGAGACAGGTCAGCTCAAGCTGAATGGTTGCCTGATGGTCGTGTGTCGGCAGGACAGTGTGGTGGGAGGGTGATAAGAGGTCATGGTCGAGGATGTTGGTGTCGGTATTGTGGTGGGACGTAAGAGAAGACGATGACGCAGTGTCCACGCCGCTCATGACAACCTAGACGGCGCTTTCTCTATGATTTTCGACCGCAAATCCCACCTGCAGAATCTGCGGGAGCTGCTTATGAGCCAAGGTCGTGTCGTCCTTTCAACGCCGAGCGAGAACAGCCGTGAGAATATTCCTAGCGTCACTCTCCTCTGCCGGTTACATCCGTGCCGACGACGACAGCGACGACGCCGACGACCATCATCGTCCTCGTCGCCGTACTCAACCGCGCTTGAAATATTATTATTGTTGTCGCCGTGATTGAACTCTATGCCATCGCGGAAACACTGCGCTCATCTCCCATGATGAAGTTGGCATCCTGATAAACCTGTCTCATCCCGGGTCGATGTCTTGTTCCTTGGGGAGAAATAAGGCACAACCAACGTTGTGCACGAGGCACACAACTCTAGACTGCCGCAGGAGCCTGAACTTGAACTTGCGCTTGGACCATCAATATCTTAATGAGACATAGCTAAGGTTTTATTCCTTAATTATTACGTAAATATATTGGAATTTTATTTTTCTGCTCGGTGACGTTAGCGCACTTTCCCTTGCGCTCACTCATCGTCCACACCGTCCGAGGTAAAATGACCAGGTCAACGACGATCCTCACTGTCACTGGCATTGCCGTTGGCAGTCTCGTTGCTTATGCCGTGTACTTTGATTACAAGCGGAGAACAGACTCCACTTTCCGCAGACGGCTCCGTATGTTCGCTTTTTTTTTTCCCAGTTGTAGCACAAAATCGACCGCTTGTGATCTAGGAAAAGAGAAAAAGCGCGCTGAAAAAAGTCAGACACCTTCAGAAGCATCAGCAAGCACTGGCGGTGTCGACCCGAAGGAGCTCATCAGCGCGTTGGAGAAAATTGCGACCGAACAAATCCCTACGGACCATGACGAGAGGCACCAGTATTTTATGGCGCAGGTTGACATGGGAGAGACAATGAGCGTGAAAGGTGCGGTCGAGTTGAACCATTTCGGGTGGCCGTTATCCCTTATGCGTTGACAGGGCCCGCTTTCTATATGCCCGCCGCGTTGTGCTTCTACCGTGCAATTCGGGTATATCCTTCACCACTTGAATTGATTATGGTCTACGAAAAGAGTCTTTCGCCCCCCGTATTCCAGGTTAGTCGCTATTGTGTGTTTGTTCCAAGTGCTGACCGTTCATATGGTAGCTGGTAATGCAGCTCGTCAACTTGGACGTGAGTTCATCTCCTTCAGCTGAGAGGAAGGAACCGGCGTCCATTCCTGACGAAGACGACGAATTGAGTCCCTCGGGCCCACCCTCCGAAGCGTCCTCGCAGGAGTGGGACAAGGTCACAAACTCAGGCACACAGACGCCTGCTCTATGAGTCATCTTACCCATGACTTCGAACGTGCAACGCACGCTGCTGTACGCTGTGTAGTCGCCATCGTCCATGTATCCCCAACACTCGTTATCACCCCTATAATTCTTCATTACCCTTCTTATCCGCTGTCGGTGCGATGTTCTGATATGAATGTTTTTGTTTTGTTTTCGGTGTCGCTGCTGTTTGGATGGGCTTGAACTGTCGCCCTCCTTGAAATGACCGTATCTGCAGGTGAAGACCCGCGCTGAAGGTATGCCGTGTCCGATATCGATGGAGGAGAAAATACATCTGAGCTGACAAAAATGCTTGAAATAGGTTATTACAACTACTTTCCCCGCAAAACGATGAATGTTGCCATTCAAACCATCGAGGTCCCCGGAGCTGGGGGCCAGTCAACCGGTGTGACCATACGCAAGAAAGTCGTGGTCTGCACTAAGGATTTTCAGCCGGGAGAGCTAATTTACAAGGTCAGTACGCAGTTTCACCTGCTGATGCTCGGCCATGACAGTATAACTCCAGGAGGAAGCCATTGCTACCGCTCTTGATGCAGACCTTCAAGGCAAGAGCAGTCACTGCAGTCACTGCTTGCGTTTCATCAAGGGGGATACGGCCGTCCATCCTGACTTCGATCGCTTCAATTCTGTCTATTGCTCGGAAGATTGTCAAATCAAGGCTACAACCTACTCGCAAGGGATACTTTTCACACTTGAATCGCCCCTTCCCGAACAGTTGATCCCAGAAGGCACCAGTCTTTCGAAGGATGAAAGAGACCATGCCCAAGCTGCATTCGCGGAACACATCCAAAAGAGCGGAAAGTCTGCACCTGAGCTGATGGCACGTGTCATTGCACGCCAAGTTTCCATTGAGACGGCGCAAATGACAACTTCCATGGGATACCCACCGTTGGCGAACCCTAATGTTGTGTTGACCGACGGTGGGGGCTATACGCTCAACGACCATGTTGAGCGATTGCGCTATCTTGACGTGGCTTCCTCCTCCGAGGGGGCCAAGCTATTCAGGGCCGTGCTGAAACTTGCTATACCAGGATTGGAACACCTAGCTACCGAGGAGCGTCTCTCGGTTTATCTTGGCATGATGGCGTATAATGCGTTTGGTGTCTGCTTTGAGGGTGGAAGATATGATAAGGTGAGTGTGCAATCATTGGCTACGAATACTCATACGATGTTTGCGACTCGTGTAGCCTGCACCAACTGCGAGACCCGAGGATGTGGAGAAAACACGAACACCATATGGTACTCAAAAACAGGTTGGAGCTGGATTCTATTTGCTATCGTCCTACGTAAGTATCCGTACTCCTGCAAATGGCTGATATTCACGTCCCATTTATCATGTGCAGCTCACACACTCGTGTGACCCATCCGCCCAACCATTCTTCGACGGCACATCTGAGTTGCACCTCGTCGCCACGCGCGTCCTCAAGGCGGGAGACCAGATAACTGTCGCGTATGTCGACGTAACTCAACACGATGGAGAGGGCGTACAGGATTGCCGTCGTCGGAGACGGATGGAACTAGCACGAGGATGGGCATTCGCATGTACATGCTCTCGGTGCGCTTCGGAGGCCGGTCCTGGAGAGATGGACAGTGAACCCAAGGACGATTCTAAAGTGTCTGAAGTCGTATCAAGGCTTGAGGGCGTGTAGAATATGCTATGCTCCCCGAGATTGCTTGCGTGGTCTACCTGGAACCTACAAATTTTTCGCTGATGCTTTAGCCTTGGTTGACATGGTTGATTGTTTTTAATGACTGCGACATCTTCGTCCTATACTCGTTCGATGCTTAAGTTTTCGTGTATCCCTGCGCTCAGGGGTCATTTTCCCTTGTTGGGGCGTATGCATTGTTTCCATCGCGACTGATTAACCGTCGAAGTTGCCCAACATCTGATCACTAATCCACTAAACAACACTTCTTACATTGTTACCATTAATATTGTTATGCAGCGCTCGGGCACTAGCACGCGGTCATCGACATCAACAACCACTAGCTCAGATAAACCTGCGGACTATGTGTCCTTTGAGCGCAGCGCCATTGGCTTCTCCAACGATGCTATTCCCAGAGCCAAAGCCGCCCAATTGAAACTCGAGCACTTCTACAAGGTTGCTGTAGATGCTGCAATTGAACGAAACGCCAGGTACGCATAATTGACAGGCTATGGTCAAGTTTGCCAATGTGCTGATATTGGACTCCCAAGACGTGTAGAGTTGGAGAGAAAGCTCCAGGCAGATGTTTTGATGTCCGATGAGAGGAAAATTCGCCATCTTCAGCAACTAGGGAAGAAAGAATCAACGTTTCTCCGCCTTCGGCGAACCCGTTTAGGCCTGGACGACTTTAGGACGGTCAAAGTGATCGGAAAAGGCGCGTTCGGTGAAGTCAGTGCCTGCATTCCATAAGATGGCGCCTCATTCTAATTTCGTGTGTGATATAGGTTCGTCTCGTTCAAAAGCTTGATACTGGCAAGATCTATGCGATGAAAACCCTCAAGAAGGAGGAGATGCTAAAGAAAGACCAAGTCTGTGCCCTTCTTGATCATATGGCCAACCACGATCTGAGACATTTCACCCTACATAGCTAGCTCATGTCCGCGCTGAACGCGATGTTCTTGCAGAGTCTAATTCACCTTGGGTTGTGCAGCTTTTCTATTCTTTCCAGGACTCTCAGACACTATATCTGATCATGGAATTTCTTCCGGGCGGAGATCTCATGACGATGCTTATCAAGTATGACACTTTCTCTGAAGATGTTACTCGTTTTTATATAGCAGAGTGTACCCTCGCCATCGAGGCAGTTCATAAACTGGGGTTTATCCATCGGTACAAAGGTCCCCTGGCATATTCTGCTCATCTTGTTTATTTCTTTTATTTCTTTTTCTTTTGCAGAGACATCAAGCCGGACAATATACTGATAGACAAGGATGGTCACATCAAACTGTCCGATTTCGGTCTTTCGACAGGCTTCCACAAGCAACACGACTCCAGTTACTATCAGAGGCTATTGGACTCTGCGAGCAATACGCATTCACCCGCATGTGCGACACGGAACAGTGTTACGGTTAACGCTATTCATTTGACTATGTCCAGCAAGGATCAAATTGCGACCTGGAAAGCCAACCGGCGCAAGTTGGTATGTTTTCCTTAGCATCGTCCCGTTCGGACCGAGATGACCCAGTTGACAGGCATATTCCACTGTTGGTACACCCGACTATATCGCGCCGGAAATATTCCTGCAAAAAGGATACGGAAATGAGTGCGACTGGTGGTCGCTTGGCGCGATCATGTTCGAATGCCTGGTGGGGTACCCACCGTTCTGCTCTGAATCAACACACGAAACGTATCAAAAAATCACGCAATGGCAACATTACCTGGCATTCCCGGATGATGTTCACTTGAGCCGTGAAGCTGAGGACTTGATCCGCAGGTACGAAGTGTGGCTTTTCTCTGGGGATATCGTGTTGACAGTATGCTAGACTTATGACTTCCCCAGACCATCGGTTGAATGCAGATCAGATTAAGAGTCATCCATTCTTCTACGGGGTTGACTGGGACTCGATTCGTCGCATTGACTCGCCATTCGTACCTAACCTACGCTCAATAACGGACACCTCGTACTTCCCCACGGACGAAATCGACCAAAGTCCTGCGGAAGCACCCACCACAAGTTCGGGTGGGGCACAGAAAGATCTGGCCTTTCTCGGGTGCGTTGACAACCTTTTTTTTCAAGTATGGATCTGGCTGAGATTGTTGTTCAGATATACATTCAAGAGGTTTACCATCTCATCTCATGCATTTTGAATTGTCATTGGTGTATTTGGAAGCTCGGATTCCCGAGACGCGAATTATTGTACAAGGGTGACAGAAAAACGGTGAAAGTTCTCTATCGTACCTCCAGCTATCTCTGCCAGGTACGCCAAGTACCAGGCCAGTACCGTGGTGGAATTATTGCAGCATCTCAATGTACAGACGGATCGTGACGAATCGATGTTGTTATTGAGGACGGCAATAAACCGGTCTGGAAGTTCTGACTGTGTCCTCTGACAATAGCCAGTAGATGAGGTTCGATCACGGTACGGTAGTGTGTGTGGCACTGCAGTAAAACACCTCGGAACCACATCAAGTTTCTCACCGATTCATGGCAGAAATTATCGACCTTACCGTGTCTCCTCAGCTCGAAATAATCGAAATCTTGTCCGACGAGGAGAACACTCCTGGCCATCGCAACCGAGCGCAAGAATACAAGAAGCAGAAGAGGAAAAAAGGAAGATCATCCAACGGTGACAGTGGTATTGTCACTGCCCAGCCTTCAAGGGCTCATTCTTTGGACACTGGAAAGAAACACAGTGGTGTCCACAACTCTGCGTCACCAGCCGTGCAACCCATTTCTTCTTCTACCGTTGACGAATCTGGTCTTTTCTTCTTCGACGGCTCAGCTGCTCCGGTAGCCGTGGAGGACCAACCACCTACTCCAGAACCCACGCAGTCCAACGGAAATGACAACAAATTATTGCTCCCCTCACACGTCGTAATATTTCGTGAGGATGAACCCATTCCCGCCGAAGTGATACCACCCCAAAAAGGGTGTTCAGACGACGAAGAGTATATAGAGTACCTCGATGACGAAGATCGCAAGGTCAGTTTCGTCGTGTTTGTTGTATCGTCTACGCCATACTATGTGTTCCAAGGGCCCTGGTTCGGTCCGCTACTTTGAAGTTGAAGGAGAAACAACCAGTCAATCGAGACCACCAGTCTTCAAATGCAAGAACTGTGGTGCAGAGGGCGATCACAAGACCTACGAATGTCCCGTACAGATAGTATGTGGTGGTACATTGGGATTTTCGCCCTTGCTTAAGAGGTTCCTCAGTGCCTAATATGTGGTGCTCGTGACGAGCACTCCACACGAAGCTGTCCCATTAGCAAGACGTGCTACACATGTGGCATGAAGGGCCATATTAACAAGGTACCAGCACCACACGCACTCCATGTTGTTCTGTGTTATAATATTCTGTAGACATGCCCCAACCGTTTTTCGACTCACACCCCATCATCTGACTTTCATGGCGATTGCAATGATTGTGGATCCACGGAACACAAGACGAATGTATGTTACTGCCAGCACAACATCTACATGGGTCTGGTTCAATTTCATTCTAGGAATGCCCGGCTCTCTGGCGGATATACCAGTACGTGAACGACGAAGAACGAATCGCGATCATACGGAGTCGTGAGGAAAAGAAACAACTTGCGGTCGGCGAAGGAGGCGAAGGGTATATTGGGAGGGAAGCGTGGTGTTATAATTGTGCGAACACGGGTCATCTAGGAGACGTGAGTGAAACCTATAATGTCCCCGACCATCCTGAATGTCAGACAACCCTAGGATTGCGATGAGCTACCGCATCAAATGGCCCTTCCAACGGAAAACTCTGCATTTAGTCTCCACAATGTTATGTCTGGTCCATTCTATGATCCTGCAGCCGAACGAGTTCCTGCAAGGCGCGGGCCGAGAGAGCGAGAGAGCAAAATCGACTGGCCTCGTTTGCCTGACGACTGGGACTCAACTGCTCCTGCAGACGTGGGTAGGCGGGGAAAAAATAAGGACAAGGAAAGGTTGGAAAAAAGGTACAGGGAACAAGAAGATGAAGCCGGTGATTGGTTCGACGACATCCGTAACTTGAAGAGGAGAGGAATGGATCGGGAAGTGCCACTGCCAGACCCGCGCGGGAAGACATTCCGGTTTGGGTTGTTTAAAGATGGACCTTTCTCTCCAACTGGAAGCGGGCCTAGCTTACTTGCGCGAATTAGTGGTGTTCGTGAAGGACGAAATGGCGATCGTGGTTGCGAGCAACATGAGACGTCGCACCAGAATTCCATCCACATTCGAGGAGCAGCGACCGGTCAAAACCAGGACGGCAGGCATGCAAATCTACGCAAAACTGATCAGGTGCGAAGACAAGAACATCGGGATAGGGACAAGCCTGGATCAAGGCGGGGTCATGGGCCACGCTACCGAGGTGGCTACGATAGATGATGTGGAATTTAGAACGCAACAAAAAAAAAAGTTACGGGCCAGCCACACGTTTTCCAGTTTGACATGGGCCAGCTTGAGACCATGTGGCTCGCTTGCAACTTGCTCGTCTGTACGTTAACCCCGACATTCCATGCAGTGAACAGTGCTCGCCAATAAATAATTGGGCATAATAAAAATACACTCATGTGGTTCACCAAAGAAAAGAGCAGCAAGCATACTACCATCTTAATGTCTGAGCGACTGCACGAAAGCGCCAATCTAACCCATACATACATTGAGTAGTCTGGTGACCGCTGAGCGAAGCACGGTCACCAGACTATACATTGAGGTCGACATGTTTCACCACTGTATCATGTGAGCGAGCATTTCCTTGATTCTGTACGTAGACCTTCCGCAAAACAAGCATTGTATCAACACAGTAAACTAATCACCTTTTCGTTCAATGACAACTGACTTTATTTCTTAAATTTCCTTTCCATTGCTGAGCGGGCTTTGCCGTGCAGTTGGGGTTACTAAACAAGTTTGAATGTACCTTGTAACACTACGAACATAATGTTAGGCGCGTTAGTGGCTCCTCCGACGCTTGACCTCGGCGGGCGGTCGAGGAATGTCGCATCCAAGCATCCATTTAATACCGCAGATCTGACTGTGCCAGTCTTAGAGGTCCCGGCTCCCATCAGTCCCGTCACCCGCGCTGCGATCTCCATCGAGTATGCATCTCTGCGGCACGAAAAGCATTGCCCAACAGGAATCTATGTCACGCCGTCCACGGAGAGTATCCTCATCTGGGATGCTGTTCTTTTCGTGCACAAAGGCAAGTGATATCAAAGACTCCGCGTTGACGCTTCGGAACCGAGTCGAACTTGCGTTTATCCCCTCCAGGCATCTACGCAGGTTCGGTGCTCAAGTTTGTCGTGGCGTTCCCCAACGATTATCCCGATCGACCTCCTTCGGTGCGCTTCGTAACAGACGTATTCCACCCGCTCGTAGCGACTCAGACGGGCACATTCAACTTGACGGCACGGTTTCGGCCCTGGAGGTGAGTTGCTTGGCCGTCGGTGTGGACGACAGAATAGGAATATGCTGGCAAACTGTAGACCGAAGGAACATCATGTTCACGACGTTTTGTACTTTGTCAAGACTGTGTTCAAGGAACGCGCTCTCGACAGGTTGAACGAGATGGATGTAGTGAACAAGGAGGCTTTCAAGTACGTGTCGTCTACATCTATCCCTCCATCCCAACAATCGACTTACATGTTGTCAGGTTGTGCGTTCGTCTTGCGTACATCTCATTCCTGTTTCTCACGGTGCCCATTAGATATACAGAGAACCGGTCTTCTTTTACGGCGCTTGCTCAGCAATCCTCGCAGTTATCACAGTCGCCGAGCGCGCTGTATGATGCTCCAAGTTCGAGGAGAACCTATTCATTTCGTTTCGCTCCGACAGAGCCTGAACGAGTCCGCAATATTTTCGAAACCCTTTCGATTCAAACATCCTCAAAACATTTGTCATAGAACACGAATATTGTCTCGTGCAACCCCTGGATCAGTACGTGTCGCAATTTCATCAATTTCATCCAGCCGTGCCCACTCCGTTTCAGTCAGATACTTGGTAGGAACTCGGGCAAGGCTTGATCCGTCATGTTCCCCCAGCAGCATATAATCTATGGGCACCCTGTGGGCCGCAGAGATACTTATTTGAATACTTTAGACTATCGTATATAAATAGATCTATAGTTTCTCTCTGTTCTAGTAACTCTCGGGACAAGGTCGTACTTTGTGCTGCTTCCGCAGGAATTCGTGGATGGGGTCATCGCTGCTGCTGTTATCATTGACACTGGGCAGCCCGTCGTTCAAGCGATGCACCGTCTCGACATAAGGAGTATCCGTGCCCGTGTCGTCGTCCTGTGCTCGAACCATTGACATCACAATCTAGATGAGTATTATTTACGTACCTCTTTGACCCTTGCAAAGTGCTTGGAAAGCTTTTCAATGACCAAACTATATGGAAGGTGCTGGCTCAACTTCCTGATTTGTTCCATGAGTTATCATTCATTCCGACACTTTGGAGTCAACTAATTACCGTCGAGGCTGAACGTTGAGAGAATGACGAGCATCCAAAGTAGAGTCGAGGACATTGGACGAGTGAGCACCCTCGCTGAGAGATAACTTGATAGAATATTCCTTGTCAGAGTTACCACGACCAAAATTCCTTTCGTAAAGTTCGAAACTATATGAAAGTGGTGAGCAAGAGGTTTATCAGACGACTAAGGGACGGACGTGATGTGCGACTGCACCGAGTAAATTAGTTTGTTATTATTGTGCCAAGAATGTCACGTACGCAGTAATCCAGCTCCGGTATTCGTCGGTTGGCTATCGGCAATCCAGATAGCAAAACGAGGTTGACCAGCGTGTGAATGTGGCTCTCCTTTGTAAAGTACAGGGTGACGGAACTTCCTCCATTGTTGCGAGCAGCTTCCAGGTCTTCGACAACCTTGCGGAGTAGAGGAAGCGAGGTTAAAACTCCTATTTCTTCCCTAGAATCACGGAAATGGAGGTTTGGGTGCACAAAGAGGTGGCTACACGCACTTTTCATCGGGATCGATGCCGTACTCCTGAGGAGCGACCAAGTCAAAGAGGGCTTTTGCACGACCATACAACTCGTGGAGCTTGCGGTCCTGCAAATGGTTCGAGTCCGTGCCTTGTCCGGCGTGCTCATCAAAGATGGCAAACAAGAATTGGCGATGATGAAGGGCACAATACTTGATGGTGTCGTATAGTTCGGACACCTGTAGCAAGGCATTGGGAATGAACAGCAGAACAGTACGCAATCTCTTACGCGAGAAGGATCAAACTTTTTCTGTTCCACGTCACAAAAGTCTTCAAAAAGCTTTTCCCAGCGTTCGCGGAAGAGCCAAGGCTCATCTCCACAACACCTGGATTGCGTTCAATCTGGTCCAGTCGAACAGGTCATCCAACGTACCAGCGTTCTTGAATTTTGTCAACATCTAGGGTTTCAAAATTCTTGCGCATGATAGCACGGAACGAACTCAGGAGCTCGATCACTTCCTGGCTACCAGATAAGATGGTGAATATAGGCATCAATATGCACTAACTTTGACAACTTCGACAGGTTCCTTCTTCATGCTCTTTGGCCACGTTAACTCTGGTCGTTTCTCAGGCTCGCCAGGTCTAAGAAGAATCTTGAGCCGCTTCTTGACATCATCCATGAGATCTTTCGCAGCATTTGAGTCATCTAAAAGATCCTTGCGGACGATAAGAGCGGGGGGTTCTCTATGAAAGCCAAACCCGTTTTTTTGCGAGGTGGAGTTGTCATCTAGAGAGGAGCGGGAAGAGATCGAGCTAGCGGAAGAGGACGGAGGGTAGTTTGACTGGTTGTCAAGCAAAGCTGTAGCAAATATTTCCGCCGAAGCAATCACGCGTCGCTCGGATGAAGTATAAATCTAAGATGTGGAGTTAGCAATCTGATTCCGAGAATGGACAGGCGGAGCTGAGATTTACTGTGACGTTCTGAAGGGCATCCTTATCTACCGGCGGAAACATGAGCTATGAGCCACGCGGACGGCGGATACCGTGATGATCACTAACTCATGATGGAAAAATCTTTCTTCATATTTTCACCGAGATCCCTGGATTGGTATCTTGCCGAATGTGTGAACTGCAGATAACAAAGCTGCAGGCGGGTATCGAGCGGCAGCGAACAGGACCTCACCTCACCACCCCATTTGAATACGAGAGTCAACTTGATTAACTTTCTTGATTGACCAGCCTGGCGCTTGGAGTATACAGGCTTGAGCTGTGTCTTCGTTCCAGGCAAGTCGATCTTGCTGAAAAGTGCGTTATTAAGCTGAGTAAGCTTGGCGAGATCATCGCCGTCAGCACCAAGAGATTTTGCCTCCTCCACCGCTTTCGCAACCAAGTTGAGTTGTTTCTTCTCGCGAAGGATAATCTCTTCCTTTTCGCCATTGAGGAGGCGGACAAATGGTTGGGTCCAAACTTCGCCGACTGGAAAGTTGAACTTTAACTTTTGCTTTGGAGTGCGATCGGCATGGCGAAATACGGTGACGTTTGCTTTGAGACGCCAGTTGGCGGGCTGTGACAGAGTGTCTGGAGGAGGTAAGGGACGGTCTATGGAAGACGAGACGCGAATGCAGAGAGAGGCAAGAATTTCCGCAGCCTTGTCTGGTAGTGCGTGAGTAAACTTCAAATTGGAACGTAACGTGGGTAAAAAGACGTGCCATAATAGGATTCGTTGCCTTTGACAAAGCTCCAGCCATTGACGTCGATGACCTGACTGGATTTTCCGTTTTGGCATCTCAACATGTCGAAACCACAGACGTTTTGACCGAATGCTTGGCAGATATTGGCAGCATAGGACTTTTCAAGATCGCTGAGATGGGTGATGAAGCTGGAAAAATATGAGGGGGGATGAGAAAGGAAAGGAATGGAGGACAAAAGCGGGGTACCGAATTTCTTTTCCTTCGGTATTCCGACGGACGACGCCGTCTACGACGGGGGACTTGCGGGTCTCTGCATGGAAGTAGTCGGTGCCGACGGTATATACTTTGATGTCCTCTGAGTTGTCGACATCGATGAACTCTTCGTATATGTAAGATCCGTCGGAACGAGGGAAATTGAGAGAGGGATCAAGGTCGCTGGACTTGTTTCCGACCTGGTGGGAGGAGATAAGGCGGGCGAAAGGGGAAGGAGTGGGAAGAAAGGACAGACCTTCCTGAACAAGCGACGACCACCGCCACCGCGGAAGTAAATGTAGACATTGTGGTCCTCACCGCTGACAGGTTTTTCGACAAAGGGCTTTTCCAATACCTTGCCATCGATGATGATGGCATCGCCGTCCTCGCGCATGAATACCTCTGGAGTGAGGCGGAAGTCGGTAAGGTGAACTCCGAGTCTATCGAACATGAGCTGTTTGAGCTCTGGATCGATACGGGGCCCTGCATCTCTGGACACTTCGAGACGTCTCGGAGTAGGAATGTTGAGGTGATCCAGGACGGCACCGACGAGACGACGATCCCATAGGAGAGCCTGGGGGAGAAGATCGTTTATGCAAAATGGATTGCGGAGCTTGACGTAAGAGATGGCCTTGTCGAGAGGGAAGTCGGTGGAGAAGAAGGAGATGAGGACGTCGCAGCGTGGCCAATTTTGGACGTCTGGGCGAAATGGTGAGTGATGAAAAAAAGAAGTGGAAAGGGAAGAAGAGACCTTCATCGAGGATGACTTTGTCACCGAAGACCTTTACTTCGATTGCTCCGCGGGACCACTGCACGAGACGGGTGAGGATCTCGCGCATGGGTTTCGAGCGCGCTTTGATGTCCATGGCACATATTCCGAGAACGACTGGATTGCGGGGTGGGTCAAGTACCTCGGAGTGCGACGCGACGGAAGAGCAGGAGGAGGAACGGGTTAGGATGGAACGGGGTGAGTGCTCGATCCGCGACCGACGTTGCATGAGGAGTTTGTGATTAGATTAGCACAGCCACAGGATGAGGCATTTCTTGAACGATGAGGCATTTTTTGGAGAAAAAGAACATATAATAACTAACTAACAGGTAAGCTATCCACGATCATCATCATGACCCCTCACAAGGTATCATTCTCTGTCTCAGGCATGTCCTGTTCCTCCTGCGTCAATGCAATCACGGACATGCTCCGTCCTCTCCCCGGCGTGTCCGAGATTGCAGTCAGTCTCCTCACAAACTCGGTCACACTCCGCATAGACGATATAGATCGTCTCTCCTCCGTCACGGACACGATCGATCTCGCCGGATTCAACGCCGAACTCATCGCCGCTGACCCCCTCAACCTACCCCACACAGCTACCCGTGCCATCTCCCTCCGCATCGACGGCATGCACTGTCGGTATGTACTCCGGACTCCTCCCCTTTTTATCTCTCATCCGTTCCCACCAGCCACTGTCCCGCCAAAGTGTTGGATGCACTGCGTCTCCTCATCCCCAACGTCGCCGTCACAAAGCCATTCCTCGATCACTCTGACCCCATCATCACCATGTCATATCGACCAGATCCCCCTCATCTCACCATCCGCTCTATCGTTGCCTCCATTCACGCCATTGACCCCGCATTCAAGGTATCTCTTCACCACCCTCCAACTCTGGAACAGCGCACCCGCTCCATGCAGCTCCACGAGCGTTCAATCCTCTTCAACCGTCTCATCTTCACTTTTATCGTTGCAATCCCTACCTTTATCATCAGCGTCGTTTACACGAGCTTCGTTCCCTCCGGAAGCACCTCCAAAGCCTACCTCAGACACCCCATGTGGAATGGTAACGCATCACGCACGGTCTGTTCCTTGTTTTTTTTGGCAACCCCCGTCATGTTCTATAGCGCCGTCCTCTTTCATCGTCGCGCAGTCAAGGAGATACTTGCCATGTGGCGCAAAGGAAGCACGACCCCAATCGTCTCCCGCTTCACAAGGTTCGGCAGCATGAACCTTCTTGTAATACTTTGCCCTGTCCCCTTCTTCCTCTCACTCATCAGCCTTCCCTTTAGGTCTCCACCGGCGTCTCCGTCGCATATTTCGCTTCTGTCGCACTCCTTGCCCTCGCTGCCTCTCAGCCCCCTGCATCAAACGGAGTCGGAGACACGACTACATACTTTGACTCCGTCGTCTTCCTCACATTTTTCTTGTTGTCTGGTAAGTGATATTTGTACATCCTGTCGATCGAGCAAACTCTCAACCGCTCAATAGGCCGCTATCTCGAAGCTTACGCCAAAGCACGAACCACCGACGCTATCACAGCGCTCGCTTCCCTTCGCCCAGCAGAGGCACTCCTTGTCACCACCCGTGATCAGTGCGATCCGGTTTCTTATTCCTCTGACGCCGACATCGAGAAAGGTGACCCTGTGAAAGATACCTTTGCTTTCACTCCTGGCCGCAAGGTAGAAAAAATATCCGTTGATCTTCTCGAAGTCGGCGATACTGTTCGTATCTTGAATGGTGCAACTCCCCCCTCTGATGGTACCATCATTCCCGGTGCAGAGACCTCCTTCGACGAGAGCTCCCTTACCGGCGAGGCTAGGCCGATCAAAAAGAAGCCTGGAGATCGCGTTTTCCTCGGCACCATTAACAAAGAAAAAGTCGTCGATATTAGACTGGATGCCGTTGGCGGCGCGACAATGTGAATATCCATTCAGCCCCTCTACTTATTGTCTCATGTTTTCCATAGGTTGGATCGCATTGTCCGGATCGTTCGTGAAGGACAAGTCCGTCGTGCTCCGATTGAGCGGATCGCGGACACGGTGACCAGCATATTCGTTCCAGTCGTAACCCTTCTCGCCAGCATCACCTGGATCATCTGGCTCGCTCTCGGACTGGGAGGTGGAATCCCGCGTGATTATCTCGACATTGAAATTGGTGGCTGGGGTATGTACCCTATTCCAGTTCCTCATCATCACCTGAACTTGTTCTACGCTAGCCGTGTGGTCGCTCGAGTTTGCCATCGCAGTGTTCGTGGTTGCCTGCCCCTGTGGTATTGGTCTCGCAGCTCCAACTGCCTTCCTCGTTGGTTCAGGTCTTGCGGCCAAATACGGTATCCTTGCGCACGGCGGAGGCGAGGCATTCGAAGAGATGGCCCAAGTCGACGTCGTCGTGTTCGACAAGACTGGAACACTCACCGAGGGAGGCCAACTTCAGGTTTCAGACTTTGAAGTAACTCGCGAATCACCATGGATGTCCCAGACTATCATTGGAATCGCTGCAGAGCTTGAGTCCGCGTCATCTCATCCATTAGGTATCGCCATCAAGCAGTATGCAACCAAGTGCGAGGCTGCCGATTTGAGCGCGACCGATTTCGACGAGGTTGCCGGGCGCGGTATCAAGGCATACTTTGCGGCATTGCGCTGTACAGCTCTCATTGGCAACGAAGCTTGGATGAGGGAACACGGGGTCAACCTGGATAACGCGACTGCTTCCAAGTTGGCCAAGTGGACGACCGAGGCCAAAAGCACCGTCCTTGTTGCGGTCGGCGATGCCAACACATTTTCTGTTGCGGCCGTTATCGCTGTGACGGACGCTCTGCGCCCAGAGGCCCCCGATGTCATTCGACTCTTCTGCAACAGAGGAATCGGAACCTGGATGATTTCTGGAGACAACGAACAAACGGCAAAGGCTGTCGCAAAAATGGTTGGCATCCCGGAAACCAATGTCTTGGCAGGAGTGCTTCCTCACCAGAAAGCGGAAAAGATTGAATGGCTGCAGGCGAATGGTGCCAAGCGTCCTGGTTCGAGATGGCAGAGGCTTTTTGGCGTGAAGAGGACGAACGATGAACGGTGCATCGTGGCGATGGTCGGCGATGGTATCAACGACGCACCGGTGGGTCGCCCGTTTTCTCCTGATGTTTCGGTGCACTCACGGATGGACAAGGCCCTCGCTGCGAGTGACATTGGCATCGCCATTGGCTCTGGCAGTGACGTTGCAATATCTAGCGCCTCATTTATTCTAGTATCTTCGCAGCTCAAGAGTCTCTTCACGTTGTACGACTTATCGCGAAGAGTGTTTAACCGTGTCAAACAAAATTTTGCGAGTACCGTGGTGTATGCCGTTCGAGACGTTGGCTGATTCGTTTTTGCAGGTTTGGGCGTTCTTGTACAACATCATTGCCGTGCCGGTGGCTGCTGGCGTGATATACCCTGCTGGTCACGCGCGTCTTTCCCCCGTGTGGGCATCATTAGCAATGGCTTTATCGTGAGTCTCGTATGGGCGAAAAGTCTGTCCCTTCAAGATGCTGACCCACCTATTCTCAAGCTCTGTATCTGTCGTCATCTCATCGTTGTTACTCAGGTTGTATAGAGAACCCAAAAAGTAAAAGTAAAAGTATCAGACAATCTGGTCTTCCCAAATACAGATGTATTACGTAACACTGTACATCAGGATGACTTTTGTTGTTGCAACAATTGATGTTCCTTCTTGGTGCGATAAAAGTCGGAGAACGATAGTCGGATACCCAAGAACCGGCAGTCCAGATCAGGATGGGATTGAAGCGCGTGGACGATGGACTGCGCGGAGTCGCTAAAGGAGGTACTGTACTCTCTGACAAGTGTGCGGACTTTCGAAAGGGACTGTAGATCCACGGGATCCGGCGCTGGAGCACTGTATACTCCCTGTCGTGATGTCAAGGAGTGTATGAATATATTCAAGAAAAGAAACACACTCTATCTGCGTCTTTTGCCTGATCTAGTCTCGCTGATTCTGCCAGGCAATAGTGGTAAAAGTTTTCCTGTCGACGGCGTCGTTCGCGAGCGACAGATATGGAAAAGATCAAGACTCACGGTAGCCTCGCGGAATTGCAGAATCGTCTGAAAGACGTCTCGAACTTGGATAAGGAGGTTCTCCTGAAAAGCAATGAAGTAGATGCGCAATGACACGGAAATACGTGCAAACCTCTTTTCCGGCCTTTGGGAAGAGCAAGAATACTTTTTTGACCATCCTATCGAGATACGACCGATGCGCCTCGATCATTGCGTCGAGGTCGCCTTCGCGTTTTTGGAAAAACTCGGACAATATTTTCCACGAGCACGCAATGACTTCTAATTGGCAATAGGCCTGCATCTGGCGAACAAAGTGTATCATTTCAGCCATGGAGACGCGAATCTGATGCCAATCGTATTCGAGATCTAAAACATTCTTGGTGGGAAGGAGGAACCAAAGTTCAGCGGGAAAGCCTACCAGGTAACCTTAGGAACGTCCTGGATGCGCCTGCGATTTTCATCCAGCCTTGACTCAGCGTGCTTTCCATCCGCTTCATCTTCCACAGGTGATTGAATAATTTCAAATATTTGATCATCGAGTCAGGGTCGAGTATTGTATCAATCGGTGCATCGACTTTGTATTCGAGGGTAAAGACGTCCCAGCCCATCTCGCCGTGAGAGTACTCGAGCATGCGTGCATCGAGTCTGCGGAGGACATCAGGGGGATCGTTTTGGGCATTGGAGGTGCGGACGGCTGTTTCAAGCGTCGCGGTCAGGTTATGCCGATAAAGGGTGTTTGCGGGGCGAGCAAGACTCGGTCTACGGGAATGGTTAAAGAATGCGACTTGATGAAAAGGTCGACTTGCCCTAACGCCTCCATGAGTTGCTCCGCGAAATCACCATAGCCGAGGAGTAGATAATGTTTCAGAGCATGAAGATGATCCATGAGTTTGAATTTTTCAATGAACACCTCGAAGAGCCGTTGACTGGCAGTCGAGTAGGCAGAATCTATGGATCGCTCGAGGCCCGCGATATCGCTGTACTTGAGGACTGTCAAGGGCCAAAAGTGGTGGTCTAGTCAAATGTAGGAGATCAGCGACTTACTACCGCCGGTATTGCTCATCTTTTCTCGTGTGGCAACCCAATCACTGTCGTGGCAGCTGTATCGAATGAAGTTGAGGCTCTTTCCGGTAGAGAAAATCTACGGAATCCTTGAGTCGATGCACCACTCGTCCGGTGGTCTTTGCTTGCCTTTTTGCCAAAAGCTTCTCCGACGAACATTGGCAGCATGTCCTTTCTGAAACGGTACTTTGCTTCCCATAGGCGGAGGCCACTTTCGCGTTCGGTAGCCATGTCCTCTGCGTCGCCTGCGAGTGCGCCAAACATGCCATCACCGGCACCTGAGAGCAACGAAGGATGCAAGAGGTATTGTACATGGGCAAGGTCAGGGTTTACAGAAACAAAGAACTCGTTGTAGGGGTCATAAAGCTCTCCCGAAAAGAGCCATTTGTGCAGAGTGGAGAAGAAGGGTTTGGATACCTGGTTGGGATTGGGTAATTGTCGCTGAGAGAAAGGGAGGAGACCCACTTCTTCGAGTAATTGATCAGTGAACTTGCGAACGAAAGGATCGCCGTTGTCGGTGTAGCTGTGAATGAGGTTTACTAGAGCGCCACCCTGTGCGTCTGGTAGGGTGATTCAGGGAGGTGTATGTGGGTGGATTTCAAAGTGGTACCTCTGGCCCCCTCGACACAGACGCTCATCATGCGCATTCTAAGCCTCCAGTCGTTTACCCACACGTCGAGACGCTTTAACGTGAGGGCAGACTCTCGATCGACGTCTGTCTCGCCGTCAACGTTTGGGATTGACATCTGGGACTCGAGGACCGCGACGAGACGGTAATACTCTGTGAGCTGAGCCTGGAGGTGATGGCAGAGGCTCTGTTCGATCATGCCGACTGCAGAGCGGCGCTGGCTATCTTTGACAAAAGCATCGACTCTGGAATAGAGATGACCGACTTCTGCGAGCCTATGTATGATGGACCTGACTGGGGAAGGTATGATGTATCTCTGTGGAATTGTGAGGGAAGGGAATGGAGAAAGAGAGATGAATGTACCGTGTCGTCGAGGAAGACGAGCTTGTTGGAGTCGTCTTGGTCGGAAAAGGAGAGCTGTACATGTTTGCCGGATATGCCCTGGAGGAGATAGAGGGTGTCGCGTAGGAGGAGATGCTCTGGGAGGCGTGCTTGGGCTTGTTGGGTGAGAGTGTTGGGGATACCTGACCTGGCGCGGTAGTCGCGCAGAATGTCTGCCTTTGATTTCTTCTGCTTTGATGGACGGGGATCGAGCGGGCTCGGTGCGACGGAGGGTGGTCTGGATGGCGGGGGATGGAGTGTGGCGAGGAAGGGCGGGGCGGTAGTGGTGGGCGGGCGGGAGGAGGAGGCAAGGGCGTAGAGGAAGAGGAGGGCCTCGTGTTTGCGTGCGAGGACGGGCTGATGAGAGTGAGAGTGAGAGAGAGAGGCAACAAGAGGTGAGTGTACGGACCTGGTCGAGAAGGCGGGCAAGCAGGTTTGTGAATCGGAGAGAGGCCGACGCGTGGTGGTGTAAGACTGCTCGAGTGAGCGGGGCTACAAGTAAGCGGACAAAGACGCACCGTGTCGTTTGACGAGACCGGCGAGGTGTGCGGTGTCGGTATCGTACGACTGGCCGATATGGCTATGGATCGTCAGCTCGGTGTGGGACTGCGATGGACAAGACTGACCTAGCGAGGATGTCGGTCGCGTGAGCGACGAGGTCGTCTCTGAGCCGTCTGTTGTCGCGGGAGGCGGGCACGAGCGCGCCGACGAGCGCATCGAGTGACGATGCGGACATGGTGGCTGTGTTGTAGCTTGTTCACGCTCACCACCCTGCGCGATGGAGTCGACCCGTCCGTTCGCGTACCAGACACGTCTCCTCGAGCGAGGTAGTACCTCGGAGACACCGACGAGACAGCGCACTCACCGCATCGCCCCAAGCCTCGACGTCGTTCGAGGGAAGTGGGAGGAGCGGGCCCAGGACACCAAGCGCCATACGCACATCGTCGCATCCCCGCTCTCTCCCAACACGACCGGCATATCCGTCGAGAACCCCGATTCCCCCGTGACCGCGTCTCCCACCCCCCATCGCATTCGCTTGCCCCCTTCCTCTCCTTCCGTGTCGGCAGATACCCCCTCTCCGCGTTCCCGTCGCTCGAATACCCTCGATTCTTCCACCGTCAACTATGCAGCCGCTCGTCAGTCGTTGAACAGGGTTTCCGACTCCCCTCCAGTACATTCGTCACCCACCTCCAAGCCCTTGCTCGTCCCGAATACTTCGGCCACAAACCTTCATCGTCGCCCCGCCTCTCTCTATGCCACCCCACACTACAATACACCATCCCCGGACAAGCTTCCTCATCGTGCGTCCTCCAGTCTCGATCTTTCCCGCACTCTCTCCCCCTCCCCGTCCCCCGATCGTCCACCATCCCGTGTCTCGCATTCCCCCTCTCCCACCCCGTCTTCCGTCATGTCCCCCGCACCATACAAGAGTTCATACATGGCCAGTAAAAAGGCTTCCACCTATGGTCAGATCGGTGCCCGCAACCTTGGTCGTCATCTTCCCCGTATAGCCAGTGGAGACGGTGACGACGCTCCACACGACCACCACCACGACTACTCGTCTCCAACACTAGTCCAATTCAGTCCACCAAAGGAGAAACCCATACACAATATTCCTACCCATACTCAGCTTCCACACTCCCCCGTCGCTCAGGACCGCCCTCCATCACGTCTTGCTGATTCCGATGACGTCGCAGGCGTGCCTGGTCGTCTTCGCTTGTCTAGAGACAAAGCCCCCAAAGCCGCTCATACCTCGCCCTTGCCCTCTTCCCGCTTATCAAGGGGCCTCTGGGCCGATACCCAGAGGCATCTGCTACAAGCATACGAGTATCTCTGTCACGTTGGCGAGGCACAGCAATGGATAGAGGGCTGTCTCGGCGAGGAACTTGGATTTGGTATTGTAGAAATGGAAGAAGGGCTGAGAAATGGCGTCGTCCTCGCAAAGCTCGTCAGAGCTTTTCAGGGCGATCGAGTTGTCCGTCGCATCTACGAGGTATCCTCCTTTCTCCCCCTCTAATTTCCCACCTTGACCAATTCCCCAGTCAAAGTCCTCCAAGCTGGATTATCGACACTCTGACAACATCAACTATTTTTTCCTTTTCGTTCGACAAGTTGGTCTTCCAGAAGTATGCTCTTCCCTTCCCTCATTCTCCATTGCTTATCAGTCCCATAGTGCTTTATATTTGAGCTCACAGACTTGTACGAGAAGAAGAACCTTCCAAAGGTCATTTACTGTATTCATGCGCTCAGGTACGATGAAAAATATCTACAGCCGTCAACATCTCATCTTGCCTAGTCATCTCCTCGCGAGGCGAGGATTAGCTCAGCGCATAGGGAACTTGGTCGGCCAATTGCAGTTCTCTGATGATCAGTTGCAAAAGACTCAGAAGGGCCTTAACGATGCTGGCGTTCCAATGCCCAACTTTGGCGATGTCGGTCGAGACCTCGCCAAAGAGATCAACGAAGACCCAGAGGTCGAAATAGAGACCGAAGATGAGCGTGAGCGTTCCCATATTGTGCCGTCTTCCTCTCCTATGATAACTCCTTACGTGGATGCTAGGGCGAGACCGCTTGCTGTTGGAGAGCGAGGATTCCATCCGCGCTCTGCAGTGCTTCGCCTATGGTTTCCTGGTTCGAAAGGTGCAGGCCACCCAGTACGCACGGCTTCGTTTTGCAGAACGATATGTACCCAAGATCCAAGCGATATGTCGGGGTGCCATCGCACGACGTCAAGTCTCCAATCTCCGCAGGGTAACCGCTGATCTCACCCCATGGGCCATTCGCCTCCAAAGCGCCGCTCGTGCGCTGCTGAAGCGTAGGCAGTGGCTCGCCCACCTTGAGCTTGTTCGGGGATCTGCCAAGTATGCCGTTAAAACACAAGCACACATTCGGGGCATGCTTCAGCGACGGCGGTTTGCTCGACTCAAGGCGGCGCTGCACAACAGTCGGGCACTCTTCGTCCAGCTACAATCTTCCGCGCGGGCCAAGATTGCGAGACAAAACGTCAACGAGGTATCCAAGACGTTTACCAAAGTCGAAATTTCAACGTCTGTTGTGTCGGTGCAAGCGGCTGCACGTGGGTTTCTGAAGAGGGTTGCAATATCTGGGCAACTGAGGAAGCTTGATCTCGTGGAAAACAGCACCGTTATTTTGCAGGCTCAATGCCAAGGTGTGCTCGTGCGTCGACGGATCCGGACGCAGCTTGCAAAGCTGGACGACGTGTCTTCCATCATCGTCCGAACCCAAGCAGCAGCCAGGACTTATATCGCTCGTAAACGCCTCCTAAACCTCATCCGTGGCCTTCGTCGGGCAACTCCAATGCTGATCGGGCTCCAAGCCCGTGCTCGTGCAAGTCTTGCGCGTCAGCAACATAAGAACCTCAACAAAGCCCTTTCCGAAGTCAAAGTCGTCTTCTCCGTAGGCGGCTTCCAAGCGCTCGCCCGTGCTGCTCTCACGCGTAACCGACACCGGGAGCAACAGAAGAAGCTCGAGTTCGTAGCACCCAATGTGACGGGTCTGCAAGCCGTCGCAAGAGGTTATCTCGTACGCAGGGGCTACATGGCATGGCGCGACCATCTGTGGGATAGTCAGCCTGTCGCGACGATTCTACAGGCAATGCTACGCGGTGTTCTTCAGAGGTACAAGTTCCATGCGAGGATGCAATACTATCACGACAACTTGCACAAAGTCATCAAGATTCAGTCTCTCTTTCGTGCAAAAGAAACACGTGAGCAATATCGTCAGCTCACTCTGGGCAAGAACGTCACGGTCGGCACAATCAAGAATTTTGTCCATCTCCTTGACGACTCAGAGGCCGATTTCCAGGATGAGATCAAGGTAGAGAGATTAAGGAAGCGGGTTGTGGAGAGCATCAGAGAGAACCAGGCACTCGAAAATGACGTGAACGACCTGGATGTCAAGATTGCGCTCGTAGTACAGAACGTCAAGTCGTTTGAGGAGCTTGTCAAAGTCCGACGATTGTACGGTTCGGACAGTGCAGCAGCACATGCTGCACGAGCTTCTATTCTTGCTGCCCATGGTGATCCCTTTGCCGGACCATACACTTTGGATCACGCAGCCAAGCGGAAGCTGGAACTATACCAACAACTCTTTTACCTGCTTCAGACGCAGGGAGGTTACCTGTGCCAATTGTTTGTCGAGTTGACAGACGACGATTCGGAAAAGCATAGATCATTGGTAGAGCGAGTTGCGTTGACATTGTTCGGTTACGGTCAGGATAGACGAGAAGACTATCTCTTGCTCAAACTATTCCAGGTTAGTGACAACTTACCACAGAATCGTTTTTGGCGTACAGTTGTTCATCTATTCATCCGCAGTTGTCCATTCGCCAGGAAGTTGAGAGTGCCCCAACAGTCGATGACGTCATCCGCGGCCATCCCATGTACATCAATATCGCCGTACAGTACCTCCGACCCAAACAAGTCACTTATGTTCGCGACACCCTTCAAGCTATCGTGCGGGAACTCGTTGAAGCCGCTGACCTTGATCTCGAGTCGGATCCCTCAGTAGTATGTATTGCGCCGTCTACGAGTGACAATGTCTTAATCGCTTTTAGATCCATCGAGCGAGAATCGACATCGAGGAAATGCGATCTGGTAGAGCGAGTTCAAAGCCGAAAGATTTGTCTTTCTACGAAGCTCTTAAGGATCCAGGTACCAGAGCTGAATACATCAGACGTAGGTAGAGCCTTGATAATTTACTTCGACCAACTCACGAGACCTCCAGATATGCAAAAGTTGCAATGGTGGAGTGAAGCTTTCATGATGGCTATCTTTCAGTCTACTAGAAAGATGCCATACAGTATGCGGTTTATCGCTCGCGAGACATTACATTCTTTGCGTGTGAGCCAGAGCCAAACTTTTTTGATTTTGTATTGCTCACGTTGGGTCAGGAAAAATTTCCCGGAGCACTGGACAGCGCCTACGCTGCATGTATCGCGAGGCTGGTTTTCTACAGATACCTCAACCCGGCCATCCTGTTTGTTTCATACAACCTTTGAACCAACTCTTTCTCACTTTCAGTGCAGTGCCCCGGAGACATTTGACATGGTCTCCACAGTTGACGTCACCTCGAAGAAGAATCTCATACAGATATCCCAGGTCCTGACGCAAATTGCCTCGGGTTTCGAGTTTTCAGAGGACAGTCCCCAGTTTGTACCCATCAATGAGATGGTGCGCAAAACCATCTCGGAAATGACGATTTGGATGCTCCAGAGTGATTACCACCCTCGACCTCGAGTCTGTCAATGTTTACTCACAGTTTTCTTGTTACAGTCGCGGATGTCCCGGACGCTGAGACTTATTACCATGCCCACGAATTTTTGGACGTCACCGTTCAACCGAAGCCGATTTATATCTCGCCCAACGAGGTATATGGAATGCACGCTTTGCTCTCAAAGTACCAAGACAAACTCGTACGAATTTTTCGTCTGTTCATGACAGCTGCCACTGACTTGTTCGTCTAGTCGACCTCCCACGATGATGCTCTGCGTATCATATTGCACGAATTAGATGGCGTCCCACACCTCGATAATGACGAATTAAAGGATGCTCGAGATAAAGCTATTACTCTAGATCTCACGAACAGATTTGCGCGCGTCCGAGGTCAGTTCTATTCCAAGAGTTAAATAACCTGCTCACGTCGTTTTAAGACCCTCAAGCAGACGAGAAAGCCATGTGGGTACAAGCTAAGCGTGGTGTTCTGGCGATCCTTCGTGTGCAACCTGCGCAAGACCTTGTCGAGTCACTGATGCGCTCAGTAACTGAGGAAGATGAACTCCGCTGGGAGACCATCGTGGCAGAAATGGACAATGAACAAGTCAACAGACGCATGCCTTCAACTGGTGGTGCAGACACTGGGTACAGGCTTGAAGACATACGATCGTGTGTATATGCGCGCTCTCCATGAAGATGTGATACTAAACAATTTCCAGGCTTCAGTTCAAGGAAGTCAAAGCACATGCTATATTCTTCCTCCTCGAGCTAGAGAAATTGGGCAAGATTACACGGAGCGATGGGTTCCAAGGTATTCTCAACGCTATCGCAAGCGATGTTCGCAGCAAACACCGCAAACGACTACAACGACAACAAGAGATGGACAGCATGATGGATGCTCTCAAATATCTGAATGAACGCAAGAAATACTTTGAGGAACAAATAGATAGTTACCACAACTATGTCGAAGCTGCGATGGCTACCATGCAGCGAGGGAAAGGGTAAGCAACTCTGCGCTATGTAGGTTGTAGTGGACTGACGTGATATTTCAAGAAAAAAGCGTTTTGTTATTCCCTTCACAAAGCAGTACTTCCATCTCCGTGACCTACAGAAATCCGGCAAGAGTCCACAATTCGGTTCGTTCAGATACAGCGCCAAAGACCTGTACGAGAAAGGCGTACTCTTGTCCATTGACAAGTTCTCCCCTCGCCAGTTTGACAAGATTGATGTCATCATCTCGTCGGAGAAAGCAGGTGTTTTTAACATGGAGGTGCTCAACAATGCCCTCGGTATTACGAATCGAATCGGTGTCACAGATCTTCGTATGGAAGACCTGCTTCAGGCACAATTCGAGAACCAGGCCTCACTCTCGCTTTTCAATGGACTAGTCAAACTTAATGTCAACCTCTTTTTGTATCAAATCAATAAGAAGTAAGTCAACCTAGCCGTTTATGAGTCTTTGTTAGCTGACGCGCTGGGACTAGGTTCTACGCCTGATGTGTACCTACTTTCCATATTTCGCCCACCTTCGCTCCATTGGTATCTCACTATTACACCGTCTCCTATGCAATGCTTGGACGCTCGTGCTTAATCCCACTTAGCATGTAACGGTAGTCTAACCAACCCCCATTGTGTATTTTTCGCATATATCCCACGACTTATGATGTATTTGCTGCTTTTACGAATGTAATGACCTTTTTGATTTATGTAATTGCCACAAAGTTGCTACTATATGGCTACCATCGGACCCCCACCCCTACCACCTGGTTGGACAGAACACGTCGGTGACGTACAAGGAAACTCGGAATCGATGTGCGTCGTACTCTAACATTGCTTGATTTTTGCAGGACCAGGCGGACAGCCCTACTACTACCATGCTGCAAGTCAGCAGTCTACCTACATTCGACCCCTCCCTGCATTCCCCGTCGTACCTCTTCCTATCGTTGAACCACCCAAGAAAAAGAAGGAAAAACCTCTCGTCAAGAAGCCCATCCCGGGCACCGAATGGCTGCGGGTCAGGACCACCGAGGGGAACACATTTTACACGCACAAGGGGCGGAAAGAAAGCGTCTGGATAGCCCCAGAAGAGATCAAGGAAGCTCTTTTGGAGCTCGAGCACACGGAAGCTCGCGAAGCAGAGCAGGCGAGACTTCAGCAGCAGGAGAAGGAGGAAGAGGCAGCGAAGGTTGAAACAGAGATGATGGAAGAGGTGGAGAGAATCAGGGCAGAGGTACAAAGTCTCGTGAAACGGAGGAAACGCGATGAACCTGAACCGCTGGATGAGGTGGTTATCACGAAGAAGGTACGAGTCGAGGACGGTGGAGAAGAGGCGGAGGCTGGAGGAAGTGAAAGTGACGAACTGGAAGAGGAAGAAGGGGTTGAGGAAAGCGACAGCGAGGAGGATTGGCAACAGGAAGCTACCGCCCAACTCGCTGCGGAAGCAGAAGAAGAGCAGAAAAGACGGGAAGAGGAGGAGAAGAGAGTGACAGAGGCTAAGGAAGCGGAAGCGAGGAGATCCCAGGAAAAGCAGTCACTCAATATGCCCGACCGTGTCGATCTTTCGCTTGACGAAGCAAAGGCACTTTTCAAGGTATCCAGTCCACATCAATCAAGCACGCTGACATTCATAGACTTTCTAGACGCTCTTACGGGAGAAGGACATTAACCCCTTGCACCCTTGGGATACCTCTCTACCGCGTTTCATCTCGGACCCCCGATATGTACTCCTTCCCTCTGTCTCAGCACGCCGTGACGCTTTCGACGAATACTGTCGGGATCGTGCCCGTGAGCTACGTCAGGAAATCGTCAAGAAGGAAAAATCCCAAGCAAATCCCAAAGAAGAATTTGACTCCTTACTCCACGAGGAAGTAAAGAGTACTCGCACTGTATGGTCGGATTTCCGCCGAGCGTGGAAGAAGGACCGTCGTTTTTACTGCTGGGGAAGAGATGAACGTGAGCGCGAAAGACGCTTCAAGGATTACTTGAGGGAGCTTGGACAAAGTGCGTCTTTTCTAGTTTCGCAATGGTGGTAATTTACGGTTGACAGAAAAACGCGCTGCCGCCGAGAAAGCGGATGCAGAGTTCTTTACCCTGCTTCGGGAGTCCAGTATAGTAAAGCCAGACTCGCTTTGGAAAGATGTAAACACAACTCTTTTCTGGTTGTCATGTCATACGTACTCAAGCAGCCTTTCCCAAGATCAAACGAAGGTTGTCCGATGATCCACGGTACGATGCTGTCGGCTCGTCCACACTTCGGGAGGAACTCTTCAACACATTTCTGAAAGCCCGTGGGTCGTCTGGCGGTAAGAACTATGAAGACGAAGTGGAGAGACCAGCATGGTCTAGCGCACCAGCGAACGAAACGAAGATAAATCGTCAACGTCAGGAGAAAAGAGAACGCGCCTTGAAAGAGCGCGAGGAGCAAGTCAGGGCCCAGCGTGGTCGTACGGAAGCAGAGATTGGAAAGTCCAGAATGGGATTGACCAAGGAGGAAGAAGAAAGGATATTCCGGTGAGCCACGCTAGTTTTTATTTCCTGAGACCATTGTCTCCGTGGCACTCAACCGACTCGATCTCTTTTTCAGTACGCTTCTAACGGATGCTATTCGAGATCCCCAGGTACGCTATCAACATGTTCCTGGGCAGACATTGACTCTGCATTAGCTATCTTGGGACGCCGTGCTCCCGCAGTTAAAAACGGACCCTCGCTTTACCGATTCACTTCTACCAAGAGATCAGCAGCTACACTTGTTCCATTCCCATATGCAGCAACTTCGTTCAAAATACTTGCAATCCCTGCACGCGCTATTCAGTGCGCACACACGCTCGCTGGCGGCCTCTTTTTCCCAACTTCCTTGTGAATCAATTGAGAAATCACTACCGGCGACTAAGCTGGGATTTGACTCCCAAGAACTCGAGAAGGAGTTTGATAAGTGGCAGAGGAAGAGGACTTCTGACGCAAGGACAGCATTTGACGAAATGCTGTCCGAAAATGCTTTTGTGGAATTCTGGGGAAGGCTTCGAAAGATCGGTGGCGAGGGAGTCGACGGGGGAGTAACTGCCGAGGACTTTGGAGAAGACGATGGAGAAGGTTTTGGTGGAAAAGTGGACATGAAGACGCTGGCTAAAAATGTCGACTTGGAGGACATTGTCAAAGTACTCAAGGTAAGAGTCCCGGAATGATGCTGTATCAAATCATCTTTGATGATGCTCTCCAGAATGACAAGAGATACATCATGTTCGAAAATGTCCCAGGTCAGAGGGAAAGGTGGATTCGAGTGCGTTGTTTCTCATGTTTATCTTGTATTACTACTGACCATGATTTTTTTCGCATGTCACAGGACTACTTGGCAGGTCTGTCCGCACCAAAGCTATCTGTGCATGTGCCATGATGTGGAGTGATGGTCATGGTTTGAATTGTGATCATTGAATGGGCATGGGCATCAAGCATCAGACATCATATCTCCAAGGTACTATAGCCTACCAATAGGAAGATGCCAGCAAGCATGTAACGAGGAAAAACAAGTCACGTGATTAAATGAACACGTCAACATTTCATTTCATTTAAACTGTTACGAGTTTGCGTGGCAAAAGTCTCAAAGCAACTTGCTTTCGTGTCACACTCAAGTTCTGCTTTAGCGATGCGTCTGCTCCGCTCGCTGGTTCTAGCACTCTCCATCCTCACTCCCCATGTGCTAGCTCAGGATGCTAGCGATAACCCAGGAGTCAAGCAGGAATACCAGGTGTGTGTCTCGTGAACCTCTTGTGCTCTATTTTGATCCACGTGGCAGAGCGATGTAGCGCGTCTTCGCAAGATAGTCATCAACAGGTGTGTTTATTTTGGTCACCACGCTGTAGTTGCCCCCTCATGCACTTTTCAGTCTTTACTCGAACAGGTATCCATCTCGTTTGCTTACTTGTCGTTAGCTCTGATCTAGCATGACACTTCAGAGACATTTTCCTTCGGGAATTGATTTCCAATGCCAATGACGCTCTTGAGAAATTCCGCCTAACAGCTCTTACGGAGAAAGACCTCTATGATGGTGTTTCCCCCTTGAACGTCACCGTCAAGGCTGTTAAGAACGAAGACGGCGCCGGTGGCCGAATCATTATAACTGGTATGCGTTTCTATAATTTTGTTCCGGGTAGCACTAATGAACTTAGATACTGGCATTGGAATGAGCGCGGAGGAGCTGGCGAGCAACCTGGTATGTTAATGGTGTGAGACCGATAACTAAGAAACTTACATTGTACTCAGGGAACATTGGCGAAATCAGGAACTTCGGAGTTTCTCGCGAGAGCGGACAGTCTGGACACCACCAGCTCCGGTAATCTGATCGGTGCTTTCGGCGTTGGATTCTACAGCAGGTACCTATCGCTTTACTCTGATACGACCTTCGATGACTGAGTACCTTAATCACCCTTTTCAGTTTCCTCGTGGCAGATAGAGTTACAGTGGCATCTATTCCACCAAAATCCTCCAAGCATCCCAATCCCGCGCAGAATGTTTTTAGCTCCTCTGCTGATGAAGGTACTTTCGAAGTATTTCCTGACCCCCGCGGAAATACCCTCGGACATGGCACAGAAGTGACTCTGGAGTTGAGAACTGATGCAAAACAATATTTGGTTGCCTCGAATCTGATGAAGCTCATGTATGTTCTCGTTGCGACTATGATGTCTATGATTGCGCTAAACTCGCTGAAGTAACCAACATTCGGTTTTCTCCACTTCATTCCCCATCTATGTTTGGAATGAAGTTGAGCAGGAGGTCCCTATAGAGTCTGAAGAAGAAATACCACAACATGAATCTGAGGCAGAAGCTGACGAAGAAGAAGCTGTGATTGAAGAAGAAAAAGTGGTTGAGCCTGTTGTACCCACGGCAGAGAAAATGATGGTCGGCCAATGGGAGCATATGAACTCTCAACCTCCTCTCTGGATGCGGTATGTTTCTGACGTTCTGACTGAAAATGACTGGTGATTGAGTTGAATATCAGGGATCCAAAAACTGTCACGGATGAGGAGTATGGACTGTTGTACCAAGCCACCTTCAAGGATTTCCAAAAGCCTCTGACATGGACTCACTTCTCTGGAGATTCAGGAGAAGGTGTCTCCTTCCGCGCGCTCATTTACGTTCCTTCCCGCATGTGAGTCGAGAGTTTGAGCGCAAAAATATGATCTCTGATACGCTCTAGACCCACTAATTTTTTCGACCAACCACTTGAGACATCAACCAGCGACGTCAAACTATTTGTGAAGCACGTGTTCATCACGTCCGATTTTGGCGAATATGCTCTCCCCAAGTGGGCTAGTTGGGTTAAAGTGATAATTGACGGTAAGCAAGGCAACCATCTCACAGACAGCGTGGTCAATTTCGCGTCTAGCTGAGGATCTCCCTCTAAATGTGTCTCGCGAGATGTTACAATCCAGCGCCTTCCTGAAGCAGATCAAGAATCTCGTTATCCGCCGCCTCCTTCAACTCTTCGGAAAGATTGCCGGGGAAGATCCCGAGAAATTCCACGAGATCAGTGAAATATATAACACGGTTCTCAAACTTGGCGCAGCGGATGACAGCAAGAACCGCGAGCGGATCGCGGCACTAACGCGTTACACAACCAACCAGAGAAACGACACATCTTTCGATGATGTATGTTAATCATAGTAATCGATAAACAGCAGTACTGATTCACAAGAAAATCCAAAGTATATCAGCAACAAGAAACAAGGCCAGAACCAGATATTCTACCTTGCTGACATGGGTAAACCTGCCGAGCAACTTGCAGGCAGTGTTTTTGTGGAGAAGCTCCACGCGAGAGGCTATGAAATCTTCTTGATGAACGAACCTCTAGATGAGGTTTTGATACATAGTCTGCAGAGCTGGAAGTGAGTCGTGCTATCTACTTATTTGGACTAAAATTTAACTGTCCGCAGAGGCATTAGATTCCAGGATGTCGCCAAGGCTGGTCTCAAGTTTGGAGATGGTGAGTATTAATTTCAATACACGGCTTATGCCAGATAAAATGGGACACAGATTCCGAGGAAGAAGAGGAAAGTATGGGAGCTCTGACGGAAAAGTTCGCGCCTTTGCTCAACTGGCTCAAGGTCCACATTGGCGAGCATGCGAGAGATGGTAACAATCCGACGCCGAAAGATCTACCCAGGCTGACCACGAAACAGTCATTGTCTCTGACAGGCTTGTGACCAGCCCATGCGCCATAGTAGCGGACAGTTTTGGCTTCACGGCCAATGTCCAGAAGTTGATGAGTGCTACAAATAGAGGCGCCAAGAATGAAGCCATGCAGGAGATGATGAAGAAGCAGAAAGTACTCGAGATTAACCCTCGATCACCTCTGATCGAGGGGTTGCTCCACCGGGTAGAACAGCTAGAAGGAGAGGGTATTGAGAGGGACGAGGACCTTGCGGTTGAACTTGAGGAAGTTGCGGCAATTCTCATCGACGGAGCACTGGTCCGTTCCGGCTTTGATGTTGCCGACTCCAATCTGTAAGTTGTCGTTTGGTGATATGCTCACTGCTGACTGATAAACAATACATCAGGTTCCTAACTCGGGTGGACCGTGTCCTGAGACGGTCACTAGGTGTGTCGGAGACCGCGCCAACGGACACCACCGTGAAGCCTGCACCGCCTGTTGATCCGTCGCTTTCGGAGGAGATTCTGAAATACGAAGAAGACGCGAAGACGTGGGATGAATTCGTAAATGATGAACTAGAAGACGAATTGCAGGTGAAGGAAGAAAATGAGGAGGTAGTTGTTGCGCACGACGAACTTTGATTGTACTTAGTAACTAAGTAAACACTTGAATTTATTGGTCCGAGTTGAAATGCTTGAAGCATTCACACGTCATCAGTTTCCACCTTGAACGATGCCTACCCCAGTCAAGCCAGCCGCGTTCTCTCGTCTACAACTCGCCGCAGCCTTGCTCGGTGAGTGCTCTCACCCGCTTTCAGAACATTTTGGTCGTAATCATCACAATTAGAATACGATAATGACCCAGACAACCCCGATGCTCCACACCGTTCCGCCCACGAAAGCGCCATCTTCGCCCACCTCCGCCGCCATGTTCCCTTGAACAAATCCCGCAGGAGCCCCGACTATCTTGGTGTACAAGTCCCAAGCGAGGTCGGAAGCGATCCACCAAATAGAAGATCAAGGGCCTCAATAGATGCCCTCCACAACCCTTTCGGAAATGCCGACGATGAGGACGAATTCCCTGACGAGGATGGCGTAGAAGTCGACCTCACCTCTTGGGGACTTGACGCTTTCATGGAAAAGAACAAAGCAAAGGGTAAGGCGAAAGGGAAGGCGAAATCAGAGATATTTCCCAATCCACACGTCCGCAGCCTAGTCCGTACTGCGCACAGTGTCCCCGGCGACACTCCCCACAGCAGAGTGACACGTTCCATGAGCGTTGGGGCCTTGAATGATTTCGGCGCTGGTGGCGCATTCTTGGACGCTGATAACAGCGTCGGCCGTGTGCGCTCCTTAGCAGACCTCGACCAGTTTCAGTCACCACAACCACCACTTCAACGTCGTCGCGCTTCTGCTCATGTCCTTATCGAGACACTGCCTATACAACCACCACTTCATTCCGTTCCTTTCCCTTCTGTCTCTGTCTCAGGGCGGTCGTCTCCCGGACCAGAAGAAATTCTGAGACCGGGCTCTCGTTCGTCACGCTTGGATTTGCAAACTGCACATGCACGCACACAGTCCACTGCAAGCCTAGGTTCAAAGGCATTACTAAACGACGCTTCCAATGAAGAAAACGGTAATCCATTCGCTGTCCAGCCACCCTCTCCGGATAGTGCTTCCCGCTTTGACCCAAAGGCGAATCGAGGTCGGACCATGTCGAATGGATCCATGGGTACCATGGCATCGAAGAACGTCCTTGCAGATGACAACATTTTCTCCGTCCGCCCTCCTTCTCCCTCCCGTTCCTCTCGCTTTGATCCCAAGACACATGCCCGGACCTTGTCCGTCAATTCCTTGGGTACACGTATGCTTCTTGAAAACGATGTCGATGCAGAGTCGCGGCGTGATCGACCACTCTCCACGTTAGAATTACTCAGGCCAAAAGTTCTTGTCATGCCAAGCCCCTTGCAGGGCACTGTCCCTGCCCAACCCTCTCAACCTGCCGCTGGACCGCATAGCGGTTTGCAAGTGTCCACTGATGGTTCTCCTCTTCCCCCGGCTGCTGGTTCTTCCCGCCTGTCTATACCCGTTGCCTCCAATTCTTTCACACCGAATCCTCGTGCTAGTCTCTCGTTATCCCAACTTGCTTTCCGCAACACGCTTGTCGTCGGTGGACAGAGGGATATTGCCTACTCAGACATCGATCGTCATTTTCCTCGTGCACTCAGAGATGGAGAACAAGCACACTTTGAGATGGAGGAAGAAGACTCGCCAGTGCCTTCCTCTGTTCCCTTGCCTCCTGTACCGCTCCCAACAGAGTTGGAGATGAGACGACCTGCTGGTAAATTATATGGTCGAAGCTTGATCGATAATCTTGAACACCGAAAATTGGAGATGAAACAGAAGGCTCGGTATGCACGGTACCACTAATGACAGTTCTCTGGCTTATCCTATTTGTTTTTTCACCACAGTACGTTCCAGGGTGATAACCGACCCTCTATGATGGTCCGCGGACAGATGAGACGTCCTAACACCTTCATCGATCCGGACTCGCTTGGCCCTACGCCAGATTCGAGAAACGCTGCCAACAGAGCCTCGACATTCATTGGACGAAACTCTACAGCCGGACCGCTCCTCGACTCAAACGGCGAGAAACCTCCTATTATTGGAGTTTCATCATCTACCGGGGATCTTCCGCAAAGCCGCTCTGTCTTTGGGGTCGACACGTTGTGGGATCGTGAGTTGCAGAAGCTCAAGGGGATCGAGGCTCAGGAACGAGCTGAGCTCGAGGAGCGTAGAAAACGGGAGCAAGAGGACGCAGAACGACGTCAACGAAAGAAGAGGAAGGGCAAGTCAAAGCTGCAAGAAGCAGAATCAGCGTTGCCACAACCAGACTCCGGTCCTCAGGACGTCTCAGAGTCTCGCATCACATCCGAGCCTCCCATGCTTCCGGCCATTCAGAAGCCTGTCTTTCGGCGGACAGAAGTAGCAGACGACGATATACAAAGCGAAGAAAGCGAAACCGACGATGATGACGACGTTCCTCTGGGACAGACATTGGGACAGACATTTACCCGCATCACCGACAAAGCTGCTGATAATTGGGTAGCAGAATCGTCGGACGACGATGACGGGCCAAAACACACGACTGGCCATGAACCTCGCTACGTCAGGTCCTCTGCTCAGGTGGAGCTACTTCCCAATCAGGGCGAAGGTGAAGACAGCGAGGAGGATCTTCCCTTGACCGCGGCCGCCGAGCGTATTGCCAAACGGGCAACGCGGTTACCACCACTCAAGCTCGATGAGGACGAGGACGACGAAGATAAACCTCTCGCAGTGGTACTCAGTGAATCGAAGATGTCCCTTGGTCAGTCCAAGCTATCCCTTCCGAATTTGAGCTTCGAGAATCTCTCTGGACGTCCATCAATGAATGATGATGATGACGATGAGCAACCCCTTGGGCTTCTTGCGTCTCGTCTTCCCGCTATGGCTTCCCATGCCTCCCTTCCACTCATGGGTAGGGATAGCGTGGATGAAGACGACGACAAGCCGCTTGCATTCCACCCCGAGCAACAGCGCAAAGCACAGCACCAAATGCTTGCGCAGTTACAGCAACAGCAACAGCAGATGATGATGCAGGCACAAATGCATAACAGCTTCTACTTTGGATCCCCTGCCATGATGGGCTCTGGGTTTTACGGTATGGGTGTCCACCCTTTGATGGGCATCCCTATGCCGCCATCACCTCCTCCGGTCCACGACGTCGCCAAGTATGGGCGTGTAGATAGGTGGCGACACGATGTCGCTGTCGAAGGCGAACATTAGAATTTCCGATATCTTACAAGTCACTCTGGAAGTTTTGAGAAAGCGGACTCGATACCTTTTAAGTAATTATCCATCATGGTCATACTCCTCATTCCGTGTCCAATACTCACGCTTCTAACATGATATTCAATGAGTTAGTTCCTCCTATAGAGACGTGAAAACATTTAGAAATAAGTCACTCCTTTAATGTCCTTTGCATAAAGAAATACATCGGTACGGCTCGAGGTAAAATGTCCAAGTAGATCTCGAATATACCGTCGAACAATGCGACATGGATCCATGAATGAAGGTGGCCAGTGATTAAGTTGTTGCAAGGGTTATAATACTATGCACGGATGAGAACGGACGTATAATTTGATGGAATCGACGGCATGAGGGATAAGCTTGCAGACGACGACGAAACACGACTCGGCAGGAAAACATCAGTCGAGGAAGAAGGAACGTAAAACTGTCGTTCTCGATTTCACCATGATTGTGGTCAGTATTGAGCATGTATGAGCAAAGGAATGGAAAGGGAGATGAAACGAAGTGATCATGATGGGTTCGTGATCCACAGTCTGCGTTTTGGGACTGTAACAATCGAGACCTCTCGTCTGCCCATCTCCTCCTCTATTCGTCGTTGTCTAGTGTCTTCGTCGATATCGTCGTCGTCGTCGTCCGTGTCCACAGAACGAGGGCCTTGGCTTGTGGAGACGTCATCGTGGCCGATGGCGCGGAAGAGGGGTTGGTGGAGATATGGTCCACGAGCGTCGGTCGGGAAGGGATACTGATCTGTGCCAGTCATGGAGAGTGGACGGGATGTTGGCGTGCCAGGGGAAGGGGCGGGCTGGAGGGGCGGGCCGCGAACGCGCGCAGCCAAAACAGTCAGAAGTGACTTGCCAGGTCGTCCATGCCAAGCAAGCGCGAAGAGTGATAGATAAAAGATGACGGTCCAGAGGAGGAATATAGCAAACAGAGACACCGGAGCACGATACCAGAGGGCAACGAGAGATAGGACGCACAGCGAAAAAACAAGCATGTGAAATAAAATGTGGATTGAGAGCTCGAAGGGCGGTGGGAGCTCGTACGTGGTACGGGGAAACGCAGGCGCTGGCACCAATGCGCGAGTACTGAGCATGTCTGCCGTATTAGGAGTCGAGCCACTTGAAAACCCCTGTGGCCTGCCATGATTAACGACGTAATCGAGCTCGTTCTGTTAATTTGATGGCCATCGTTCATGCGGATAACCCAATTGAAAGGAAGAAGAGAAACAGCATGAAGTCAGCATCATCAGGTCCACATGCGACATGAAAGAGCATGCATACCACTGCATTTAGACTGCGCCGCCGATCAAGCCAATCAACATCGCCTAAACTACGAGGTACCACTGGTACACGCTGGTAAATCTCGATATTTGGATACGCGAGGCCATTGATGCTGGCCCTACGGATGCGCGCAGGACGGTTAACTACTTCGAAGGCTCGCTGAGGCCCAGCTGAATGCATTGATTCGCTATCAATCGAAACCCTGCCTTCTCGGCTTCGGCGACCGAGCCAAAAGCTAGAGCCACCCCACGAATGTAACCGGGCTCGTGGAGATGCAGGAGGTGAAGGTGGGTACTGTGTTTGTTGTGGCGTGGGGCTCGAAGCCAACTTTTCTGCAGTGTCTACTGAGTCGGCGCGAGATGCAGCGACCTCGGAACGATCGACGACTTCCGTTTGGGAGGGATGTGGTGCTGATCGAAATAATGAAAGAAGGTAGATGGAAGGCACGACGATGTATAGTGCAATGACCAGTGTTAGTCCAGCTATACCGTGACCCGTTTTCAGAATGGAACTCGGGACGCCTCGTTTTGTTACGACCATCGTGGGTCGGGTGGAGGTGAAGGATGTAACAAGCCCTGTAAGCCCCAAACCATACGCCAAGATAGCAATCACCGACGCTGAATACACAAGGGGACCATTCCTGCCAGTTGGACGCGTGATCTTTGCTGGCGGAAGTGCTAGTCGTGCGAGGAGGACCGCAGGATGAAGGAGGGCAATGGAGAGTGGGGCAGAGAGCTTGTGTACAAAGGAAACATTATACAAAGTGAACGACTTGGGATTGGGCGTGGGCGTGGTAGTGGAGGTGGAAGTGCTTGAAGAGGTCGTAGTTGGAACTGACTTGACTTGGGATGCGCATTGCGTCATGTATTGAACGGTGACTCCTGCACCGTTGGCACTGATACCTGATTGCAGCCGCCCACTGGGCCCGCGCCAGGTAGAATTAGAGGCAGTAATAACTCCATTGTAAGCTCTGAGGATCCAGACTTCGTCAAGGTATGTACCATTCTCATCTTGACCGCCGAAGACGATAGTATCTGCGGCTCCTGTCCGATTGCCACCAACAAGTGTTTCACTGAACGAATAGGCGACTGCGCCTTCGCGGGGGGTAGGAAAGGTAGGTATGCCAGATGTTCCTGGGTCGCCCGCGGGAAGGACTCGGCTCCAGGCCCCCGTCGCAATATCCAAGACCGCGACTTCGCCACGCTGAAGGCCGCCTTGGTCATCCCAGTAGGATGAATTGAAAGTACCTAGGATGAGGAAAACTTGCGAAGTAAAGGAGGGAGAGAAGGAGGATGGATTGAAAACCAATGCACCACCATATCGGGGGACGGGACAGTAAGATGAGCTTGAGCTTCCCTGAGGGGAACCTGCGTTAACAACGAAGAAATTGGAGTCAGCACAAAAATTGCTCGAGTCAGCGGTAGTATTGCATCCGCTGACGGAGACGATAGAGGTTCCCAGGACTGTAGAAGCTTGGCGAACGCTGGAACCGGGAAGTGAGCCAATAGTTCGGTTGGACCAACTCCCGTATGTGTTGTTCATTGCGAGATTTGAGGATAGAGTGCCAGTGATTTCGAATTGCCAAACCTCGTCGATGGGGAACGTGGATTGGCCGTCCGTTCCACCAGACATGTAAAAGGTGGTATTTGTGGAAGTGCTGTCAGCTAGAGTGCGGTAATCTCGACCGCCTGATGCACTCCATCGTGGGGGTGGCACAGGGGGGGTTACGTTGACTTGGGACCAAAATTGGTTGATGTAATCAAATTCCTGGTGGGTGGTAAGAAAAAAAAGAAACGTTGAGAGAGCAGGACGAACCCAGACATCGGACAGCGGCTGGCCGTTGATGTCCTTGCCGCCGTGGAGAAGATGAGCATGGCGACTGTGGGGGGAAATGAGAGGAGAAGAGAGGGAAGGGGAAAGGGAAACAAACTAGCTAGAGGAGAAGTCATCGCCACTGATGGCCATATACCGTGCTGGAGGGGCGTTGGTGGGGAGATTTGGCTCGGGGCTGGGAAGGGTCCATGAAATGGTGTTGAAATTGAGGCTGTAGGGGAAGATGAGCCGTGGGAGGACGATGGAGGAGATGTACGGACAGGAATGTCTGGGATGTGGGTATGCCGCTGGAAGATTCACCGCCAAAGATGATGAGAGTGCGTGTGCCGTCGTCATAGCCGATGGAGGGGTACTTGAGTGGGGAGATGGGCGTGCCCTGTACGAGGCTGGTGATGTTGAGCCACTGTAGGGGCGGGATGGGCATATTGGTGGAGATGGGCTGGGTGGCGGCGGAGAGGGGGAGGAGGAGGAGGAGCA
>JBBPTB010000072.1:0-46046 GCA_038093875.1 Boletus tylopilopsis | reverse complement strand
GACTTGCCCTGGCCGGGAGAACATTATCTGAAAACTCCCCAAATCCTGTGGCCATGGCATGTTGAATTAAAAAAATCCCAGAGATACAACTCCGTGGATGCGACAGTAACCTTGGGCTGGAATGTAGAGGAGTATGGACCATATCTCCGATGAGTGGCAACCAAAGACAATGGCGATAACCCACCTTGGCCAACAAGTGGCCTGATTGTGGTTGCCATTCCCAGTGGCAAACGCCACGTTTGGTGAGTCGACATTGTACAATGGAGCTTCCCAGCGGGTGCTTTCGCCCAAACTGCAAGGTTGCAAGGTTCCGCCTTCCATTATGATTCGGACCACGTTAGACAGTACCTCAGAGGTATCCTCCGCATCCGATATGATACCTGCTGGCTATATATATATCGACCATGCGGACATTTTCGAGCTATAAGTGAGTTGCGTACGGGTCGTGTGATCGCTCCACCTACCTACCGAGGTCGGCTGCAATGCTGCAGCAGTTGGCTTGTTCTTAGCATTTTCGGTCAGTCCTAGATGGGTTTCAAACTGAGTGGCCAGCCAACCTCGGCCAGCGCGTAGACCACCAACTCGTTCCATATGAGTAAGTATTTGAGAGAAAATAGTGGAGGTCATGGGTCTAAAGCGTATTTTCGAGTTGGATATCAAAGTCACGATAGGTACACGACCTGCTGGAATAGTTCAACGATGTCGCCAAACTTCCCTCCCTCTCACCGGTACACATGGTCCGCTACAAAAAAAAAATAAACCAGTTACATCTTCGATGTCAGCTGAATGACTCACAATGAAGGTTGGCTGCGATTTCTGCTTCGGCCCTGTCTCCATTCGCCAGCAGTTTTTCTTTGTTGTATAAAAGCTCCTCGCGGGTTTCCGTCGAAAACTCCTGATTTTGCGCTGGAGAAAAAGGGTGTCAACCAGATAGAACATAAAGCAAGAAGCACGTACTTTCGACGATGGCGTCGACTGGACAAGCTTCCTGGCAGAAACCACAATAAATGCACTTGGTCATATCAATGTCTACCAAGACGAATATAAGCTTGTGGCCTGTGAATTTGAAAGCAACCTTGCCATATTTAGTTGTGCGCCTTGACCCATCTTGACGCGCCTCACTTTCAATGGTGATAGCTTGAGCGGGGCATATCGCTTCGCAAAGTTTACAAGCTGTATGCAACCATGAGTCGAGTATATTAGGTATCTGGAGAGACATGCCGATGCAACGTTCCTCGCCGCTTGGGTATCTCCGCAGAGCGTGTTCACCACGAAAGCGAGGGGACAACGGACCCTTCTCGTACGGGTACATAATAGTGTAAGGAGGTCTGAAAAAGTTCTCCATGACAATCCACATTCCTACAAAACGTCAGTGACAATGTGCATACGCCTTTCAGCCAGTAACCCACCTCGGAGGATTTCGGTGAAGAAGAAAAGATGGACTGCCTTGTCAACAGCACTTGGACCACCCTTGTACGAGTCTGTATACTTGTCTGGCTCATCCTGTGCGGTTAATGTACCTGTAGCGGCAGGAGACCTGATTCTGGCTGGGCCTTCGAGACCATGTTTGTCGAGCAGTACAGCGTGAGAGCAACGGGTTGAAGAAATGTTCCGGCGAGTAATTAACGCATTGCGGAGCACAGTAACTCGCTGCTGGGCCACAAACCAATACGAGAGTCCGACACCTAAACGTGTATAGGCCAGCGACATTGTAGGCTAGAGCAACAGTTGGATGTGACAAGATGTCACATTGGAGTGACAGTAATTTCTCACCAACCATGTCGACTTCAGTGAAAGCAAAAGTGAAGGCGCAACCCCCCTCAGACCAGGGTACGACGCATGTTACATTTTATTTTCATTATCTCGTCACGACAGGCTAGACAGAAATACAACAGACTTATTCCCGCTTCCAAAACGACTTGCAAACCCTGGCAGGCAAGATCGGCGAGCTGGAGCAGGAAGCTGAGGAGCATACGTAGGTGCTTTGGCTATTATACTATGGCAAGACCACGATTCAGTTCAGGGGTAGATTGGTTCTTGCAACCTTAGATGTGGCTCTAGAGAAGGAGCCTGATCGCAAATGTTTTCGTTTGATTGGCGGTGTGCTCGTTGAACGCACTGTCAAGGACGTGGTACCAGCATTGCAAACGAACCGCGATGGGGTGAGCCTGTGTCTTTACCTTACATTCATTCAATCTGACGCACGTTCCCCAGATCAAAAAGGTAATCACCACACTGACGGACCAGATTAAGTCGAAGGAACAAGAGTTTGAGACTTTTAAACGAGAATACAACATACGTGTCGTCCACAAAGCATGACATTCTCTCCAGTTACGTTCGAGCAAAGGGTAATTTGATCATATGTATCACCTGAAAACTTTGCTTATCATGCAATTTTAGGTACTTGCTCTTTACACCATCATTTCACGTGTATCCTTTGGTTCATTCAAAGTACATGCAATTATCGAGCTGTTTCGTAACGTAATGTTGTTGACGACAATTTCTGAGCAGTTGTTGATTGACTCGGAGGGAATTCTTGATGAATATCATATTAGAATTGTCCGGGACACTCTTCGACCAACCCCATTTGATGTGCATGAACTCGTGGCAAAAGTCCATCAAATGACGGCTTAAAGCTTATTGATCCTGTGAGCAAAACGTCACTTGTGCTTCACAAGTCCCTGTGATGTCAGATCCCTTTTTGGTAGGTGGTATACTGTATCAGTAACATGATACCCCGTCTTTTGCCCTGAGTCGTGGAAGATTGCCGATATATGATGTATATCATCATGCAGGTACCCTCATGTTCTCTATTTCCAATGGAGGGACGATCTGACTGTAGCTTAGATACCGTTGATGGGCCGCGTATAGTTATTTTTTGTTGTCGGCCCGTAGCAAGGCACGTCATTCATCTCGGCAGCTCAAACGGAATTCCAGGTGAATATACTAGTCGATTCCACGAGAGGTCAGACCCGTCAAATCCCAATCTCTTCCTCCCATACCGATTCTTCTTCTTTCACGTATGTATGCATTTCACCTGCTTGCTACACTTCTACCCGTATGCGGGACTGTTCTCGCAGCTAACGATGTCCAACTCGATGCTGGCGAGAGTGTATTCCTGACGTCCCACAACCACGTTCGCACGAGATTCGATGCGCAACCTCTCAGCTGGTCCACGACCTTGGCTAGCAAAGCCAAAGCATGGGCGAGTGGGTGCTACTTTCAGCATTCAAATGGCCAGCTTGGGCCGTACGGAGAAAATATTGCTGCAGGAACGGGAAATTTTACCGCCGAGAACGCGCTGGATATGTTCATGGAAGGCTTTCGTGAGTTCTCTCGATGTCTGAGTGTGTTTAGTTTCTTACATCTTCATCAAGACTCTTTTGATCCCGCTAATCCAACGTTCTCCGATTTCACGCAGATAATATGGCAATCTACCACGGAGCTTGGGTGTGCATCAGCTCAGTGTAACGAAATATTTGATGCAGCTTTTGGAGAGGCCACTATGCATGTTTGCCTGTACGAACCTGTTGGCAACGTGGTTGGTGCTTTGCTGTCAGTTCTTGAAACTCGTTGCTATGTCACGAACTCATTGGCGACCCTCAGAGATAACGTTAGAACTCTTTGACAGTCTGCCATCTGTCGTTCAATCCTTCGAATAGGGACCTCGTCCCATTTTGCGGCGGCGGGCAATGTCGAGGTGCTCGAGTATACATTGTGACCTCCGGGCTAGTTCTTATTGATGCATTCACATTAACGATATAAAGTGAGATCGCAACTTAGCAAGTCAAGGTCGCCACCGAACTCTAGCCTACTTCGTTTCTTTTCCTGCCTCATCTGATAGGTATCCCGCTGTTCAGGGTGGATTCCTCTCTTCACGAGTCTTGACCGTGCAACCCATGTTCACGATGAAGGACTTACACTCGAACTCATGCTTGCTGAACATCTCCGTTCGGGGTGGAAAAAAACATATCCGACTCTAGGCTTCCGGCTACCCCCCATCCAACGAGGGAGTCATTGAATACGATGGCATTCCTACGTATAAACCATCCACGTTTGCAACGACGGTTGAAAGGGCTGTGCACTTCTCTTAGTGATGAACAAGGAGACGCTATCGACTCTTCTCACTGGCACTTCCGAGTCCGCGTGTTCCACGATGGAGGTAATTTATCTTTGGTGGAAGGACGCCCAGGAAGAAGAAAATCTTTTCTACTCCCATGACAACCTTGTGAGAAAACCACCATACTTATATATAGTACTCTCCAGAGTAAAACAGACAGCTGACTACAACGAGGGAAAACACGAAGTAAAGGGAACAGGTTTTACGGCCAAGAATGCATGGGAGTTGCATGAAACACGCCGACCTGGCAATCTGCAAGTGCGATGCTTAGATACCTGTCACGTGCCTCTCTCTATCCCATACATATTCTTTGTCTGTCCTTTGCTTGATTTGACCTGCGCTATCAATGTACCTTTAGTGCAAAAAAAGCAATAATGATTTTCTACAGCTTCAATGGAATGGGCTAGGGCCCTTGGTATGATTCCACACATTAAGAACAAGGTAACACATCCACTCATATTTCTTTCTGATCTTTAATGGTTCATGTTGGGAGTATCGGAAGACTTCCGGTTTCTGATTTCTACTGCAATATTTCATCATGTCGGGTCATGCCAAGCATGAGAAGCTGACTCATGGTCGATCAGCAGAAGCATTGCATAATCGGTTAGAGAGGAGATTGAAATTTGTCACACATAGCTCGAAGCGTGACAATCTCGCCGCTCTTGCCACCACATATTGCTTTCTACAACTTCATCCAGTGCGTATTCCGTTCCAACACTTTGTGGAGGAACATTTCGGATACTAAAAAATAACCTCCAGATCGTAGTTTCTTCGTTAACAAGCAGGATCTTTCGGATCTGGGGCCCATGTCATCAGCATGTGCAGATTGACATCTTGCAATATCTTGTTGGATTGTGAACGGACCACCTTTGTAACTACCTTCAAATTTTTTGTCCTTAGCTTGACTACATACTCAGCCATGTGCCATAAATTTTTCAAGACTGTGGAGAGTTGAGAACGTGTTCCCGTGTTCTAAAGTTTTGCATTGCAAAGCCACTTTGCATTACCGGTGCACTGTCACGGTAGGTGTTTGCTTGTGCTTATGTAAACCACTAGCGGTACAATCAACACCACACCACCCACGCCGACCGCACTGTCATCGATGGTCGGGGACGTCAAACCTCTCCATGACACACAACAGATCACTCTACAGCTGTTGCCTGTTGAACTCCTGGCAGACATACTCTCCGAGCTTGATCTCGATTCTCTTATTACGGTTTCCTGTCTCTCGCGAAGACTCAGGGCTGTCGCTGCTGATGCATACCTGAACCCATGGAGGCGTCCTATTTTGCACAGTCTTCATCGATGTGTTTACGAGAAGTCTTTGTTCCACCTGAGCGTCCGTGCAATCGTGCCAAGGCAGAACTGGATCGAGATTCTCACTTTCGCATCGGCGAGTTTTCTGTTGTTTGATAGCACCCTGCCCAACTTGAGGTCATCAGACTGGGAAGAGTGTTTTCGCAGAAGATTCTTGCCTGGGTGGACCAAATGGAAAAAGGATAATTCGTGGAGAGAAGCCTTTATGAAGTCGGTGCTCTTTCGATCAATAGCGTCTCATCTCACAAATCTCTCACTAGAGTACTTTATCGCATATGGCACAGAAGTCGTTCTTCCTGCACTTCGGATGAATCTTGGACTAAGTAATAGCCCTGCCAATTCAAGTCACAATTCTCAGACCGACCTTTCCAGGTACATCGTGGTCAATCGAAATGGATCTGTGAGTGAGCTTGAAGCTGCCTCTCGGAGCTTCAATCCTCTCGCGATATTCCACGAAATGAAGTCAGTGCATATCGGTTTGCGATACTTCGTTCCACCTCATCCTAGATAGACTTCAAAGTAACCTTGCTCACCTGCCAACTCAAATAAGAGTCAGCTTGCATGTTTTCAGCCCTCTTCGTTGTCTAATATCATTCTAGGTGGTCCTTCAGTTAATGGATGTCCGCGTCCTGGCGTTTGGTGTTATAAATCACCCTAGAACACATTTCACGATAAACCGCAATGCTCACGCGTTTTTGTTTCCTCCTGGACTTGATCCCCCCGCTACTAGTGTTGATTTCGATGACAGTCTGACTAACCGTTCGAATGCGCTGGACTCGAGAGCATCTGGTACGTTTCTGTGTTGTCGTTAGTCAGATTAGATCTTGAATTTCACCCTGCAACTTAATAGTTTCAAAGTCTTGTGATGCTTACCGTCGCCTCTTACATCCTACTCCCTCACGTACTCATGCCAATTATCCAATGCACACTCCTGGCGGGAATGATCAAAGGTGGCATCCTGACGCCGTACTAGGAAAAGGCATGCAATGGGTCGGAGGGCTAATGTATATCAAACACCCTTCAAAATTTCTCTTTCGCTGACTCTTTCCGGAGGGTCACCGTGCAATTGCATCCGTCTAAGTCTCATAGCCCCCCCGCTGCTCATGGGCTTCAAGGAGCAGAATTGTTTGATGGGATCAATCACGCTCAATTTGCGTCATTTACATGGCATGACTTTTTGGCGATTGCACCCTGGATGGAAGAAAGTGTTACAATGTGCATATACGGGCAAGGTTTGGGGATCCACTGATTTATCTAGATGCTTTTCCTGCTAGTGGAGATTAAAGTCTTAACAATAGAGTTGCATACCTCGATTTTCCAGAGCCTGGAGAGGATAGGGCAATCGGCCATCCCATGCTCACCATGGTCTTGTTTGAGTGCGACCTCAAATCCTTTGTGCGGTGATCGAGGTGAGACATCTGGCTTGTTCGCGGAGGCGTGACATGCTGAACTTTTGCCGTATGCATCGCCTTTTATTGTTTCCCTATGCGCTACCATGGTTAACTTTTGTTCTCGCCGTTAAACATAGTGACATTTCTCGGGCCCGCCCATACAGTGTTCGTGCGCTCACTGGATCTTGGGACAAGGGATACTCCGAAGGACCTGGATTTGTTGGTCCGATCAAGTGGCTTTTTGCCCCATTTAAGCGCCGGATTCCAGATAGGCTTCCTTCATTCCCCCCCCCCTTTATATCCTTTTGACTGACGTTGCGGGCCTTCGTCTATACCCTTCAAGATCATTATGTCGCTCGTAAGTGCCACTTCGGTACCCTTCAACTTAGGATCCCAACTAAATTCTTAACAGTGGAGTTGTACAACTTGTTCTAAGTTATTTGCGCGGAAGGGCGACCTTACTCGGCACCAGGCGGTACACACTGGCATTAGGTAAGCTGCACGAGAACGCAGGGATACCACCAATTTAACTTTGCTTTTAGACCACACATCTGTGAAACCTGCGGAAAGGGCTTTGCACAGCGTTCCGGTCTCAAAACACACCGGAATGTCCAGTACGTTCAAATTGGTTACTGCTACGCCGTGCTAATGAGAAGTTACTAGCTCCAAGGCAAGGCCTTTCACATGTGGGATCGGTACCTGCAAAAAGGCTTTTGGAGACCCGTCATCGCGTACTCGCCATAGAAATGAGACCCATAGACGCGAGGGCGCATACAAGTGTATCGTCGCCGACTGTGGGACACGGTTAGTATTGCGCTTGAAATCCAGTTTTCGTGACTCACAAAATTCACTAGGATCAAACGGCGGTCTGCATTTATGGCGCATTTGCGAAAACACGGACTTAATCCCGAGTCGCTTGACATGAATGGCATCATTTTACAGAGTTGCGTCAGAAGTGCGACAGCTCATCCCGCTCCTCCTGAGGTGCACAACAAGAGCGATCATAAGACAGAGTCCCGGAGTCCCCCCTCTTGTGTTGACGGTAGTAAGTAAAGGTATCTCACTCTAGACTAGTTGCCAACTGTCTGACAGGTCTTGGAAATCACGTTTCGGGCGACGGCAGCGATGCAAGTCAGGACAATAACAGATGTTTGGGTGATGATCCATTCGACTATCGACGAGGCTACCAGGCCTTCGTAAACGATGCGTTGCTCCTAGACCCGATGCTCCATCGAACCGTGAACGTCGTCGGTCCCTCAGACTCTCAGCATGACATTTACACCTACATGTCTAGCATGGAGAACCCACTTTGCTTCGACGGTATATGGCCTGTGGACTGTCCACTCCTCGCTACCTCTCCTCCGAGTTTCCCAGTACTCGAACCGTTCCTGGAAGCCGGAAGCGGTGGATCTCAATCATCGTGGTCATCTCCATCGTCAACATATTCAGCTCTGTGTCCCTCCGACCTCGATGACGATGTGGTGTCGATGTCACTAACAAACATGGTATCGCAAGAGTATAATCTTATAATTTAATTCACGCTGGCAATGGATGGGCTTCACTTTGCATAGCAATTTTCTATATCCGAAGCTTTGTCCACTCTTTTGTATACTCGAGGACGTTTAATCGCGCAGCTGCAACTAGAGGTACTAGTGCCGTCTTTTAGTACATACTTGTTGCAATGGACACGATCAACGAAGACGCGTAGTAACAAGCGTAAATAACGCCTACGATTTCTCAAGCCCACACCGCCATCTACTTCGCGCGTCTGGTGAGATCCCTGCTCGGACACCACCAGAGGAGCTGCCTCTAGATCTCGTCTGGGCGGATATAACATGCTCGCATCACCTTTGTATCCTACCCCACCATTTTCTACCCAGCTTCTGTCCGACGATCATGCGCAACTTAAACCGTCCAAAGATATCGATGTATTCAACAGCCTTCTTCCACCTCCTATCGAGTTTGTAGAAGGATCATCATCTGGCTTTCTTGCAGTTGCCGAAGGAAAGTATGATCCCATCAACGGAACCCCCAAAGCCAGCAAGGTGAGCATCCCCAAACTTCTGCGTGCCTCTCTCAACGCCGTGAGTAAGTTGCAGCCTCTGGACCAACCGAAAACACCACCGACTCAACATCCATTTCCAAAAAATTCACCGCTCACAGCTCGGAGTGCAAGACATTCTCTGTACAACGGCATACTCGATTTCACTTGGCCACCAGGTCACGGTATTGGCAGTGGTCTCCACAACACTGGAAACACCTGCTTTCTGAATAGTGTATTGCAATGCCTCCTCCATACACCACCGCTACTCCGTGTCTTACACGCGCACTCCAGAACGGACCCCTGTTAGTGCTTCCCGGTTTTTGTTCACTTGGATGCCATTTTTACCTCATCATTATTCAGGCAGAGTCAAGGGTGGATTTTGTATGGCATGTAATCTTCGGCAGGTGATGATGGACTCGTATCACAAACCCTACTCGTTTACGCCATATCAAATTACATCCAAATTACAATGTATGTCTTGACCGCCTACCCACATCAACTATACTAACTGATAATAATAGTCATCGCGAAACATATGCGCAGGGGGCGACAAGAGGACTCACATGAGTTCCTCCGGTATGCAATCGATGCATTGCAAAAGTCATGCCTGGCAGGATATTTACAGTACGCTTTCTCTTTCCTCTTTTTGGACGTACTCTTTACCAACTATCCAGGAAAGTTGACCATAATTTGGCTGAAACAACATGGGTGCACAGAATCTTCGGCGGGCGACTGCGTTCTCGGGTGACATGCCGAGAATGCAATTACAATAGTGACACTTTCGACAGTATGCTAGACATCAGCCTGGACATATACGGCTCGTCAACTTTGAAGGATGCACTCAAGAAGTTCGTCGCAATAGATTATCTAAGGGGTTCAGACAAATACAAATGCGAAAAGTGAGTGGCTTGGGCAACATTGGTGATGCGTTTCCCTCATGGACTTTGTTGAAGGTGCGAAAAGGCTGTCGTGGCAGAAAAGCGTTTTACTGTCCACGTTGCCCCTGCCGTGCTAACAATACATTTGAAACGCTTTTCTCCGCTTGGCCGAAAGATTGGCCACCATGTTCACTATGACGAACGCTTGATGCTCCAGCCTGTTATGAGCGAAGGGCAACATGGGCCGTCCTACTCGTTATACGGTGTCATCTGCCATGCCGGAGGTGGACCCAATTCGGGTCACTACTTTGCTCATGTCAAAGCGGCGGATGGACAATGGTACGAAATGAACGATGACATGGTCTCACCCAATCATAGCGCCCCTGTGGGTATAAAGAACGCATATATTTTGTTTTATATGCGGGAAAGGGGACAATCGCTTGAGGGCGCTATTAGTCACCCAAGCCGGACGATTGGAAGCGCCAAGAACAGCATCGTCGGCGGTATGAAGAAGCGGAAGAGCATTGATCTAGATGAAGAAGATATTGGTGTCAAGACTGAACACCCCTTCATCGGTCCTCTCCTCCCTTCACCCATCCTTGACAACATCGATGATACGCAATCAACCACTACGGCTCCCCCGTCCGATCCTCAGGCCGTTAATCTGAAAAAGAAGATAGCCGCTCTAACGGGCAGACCAAGCACTGCCCTTACGAGTCTCATGGGTTACGACGAAGATGATAGCCCCGATGAGTCATGGGAATCCAAACAACCTGAATCAAAGACTACATCGGGTCTCGACTCGTCCCCTCCACCCCCACCTTCCACCGATTCACTCCAATCACCCTCATCCTCAGACCACACTTCCATTGTCCAAATACCCGCATCATCCTCAGATACCCTTCGTTGCAGCGGGATTGGTCCCAGTAGTTTCTATGCGTGCCACACAACGAACGAGAAAAAGCGTAAATCACCGTTCGGAGACGAGGACAATCACAAGTCCAACTCCAAACATCGCACATTGTCGCCCATGCCAACACCCTCTCCCAAGCATACACCAAATGGGCAGCGCAGAAAGTCTTCATTTGGTGGTGGCGCTTTAAATCCTTATTCTCCACTTATTGGGAACAACTCATTGTTGAATTCTGAGTTCCGTACCAGGCAAAAGCAGTATGGTAACAAGCGAAAGAGGATGATTATATAGCCATATAGCCATGAACTGTGTGCTGTATCATATACGGTTATAGCAATCACTACAGCAAGCATCAGTCTGCAAATGTATTAATTAAACGGTGACTTGAAGTGACTACAGTTTCGCCTTGAAGTCGACACCCTTGAGATTGTTGTCTTGTTCATCCCACCAGATCACGGAAACAGTTGTGTCATCTCGGTATCGGCGAGCAAAGGGTGAAGGGATGCTCATCAGTTTCCGGAGCGCGAATGTATCACCTCCGCCGAAAGCATTCCGAATCAAGTGGACGCTTAGTTCGTCATCTGTAAAGGACCACGAACCCTCGGCGTTTCCTCTTATCTTATCCTTGCCTTCGACAGTCGGCGATCCAGACGAGGTAGGGACCAAAGTCCGAAGCTGGGCCCCAGAAATGGTTCCTTTCAGGCCCTTTAGATGCCCGCCCACGAGAGCCACCACTTCTTCCGAGCTGAGTTTGTCCCATAGACCATCAGTGGCAAGCACAACAAATTGGGAGCCAGGACGTTTCGATGCATTCGAGGAACCATCATCGAAAGAAAACTTGCGGTGAGTCATAACCGGAGTTGCAGTAACATACGGTGGTGTCTTTAATGATGTTGGAGCTGGTCGCAATGGCTGGTTGTTGCCGACCATGAATGCCTGACTCAAACTTTATCAGGTCGTAACTTGGATGGAATGGAAAGGTAAACAAATCGTGCTCACGCATCCTGAACTTCGCGTGGCCACTTGTAGCGGGCATCTCCAAATGCTCTGGTAGGCTCAAGACCGCCAAGAACTCGACCGGCACGTATGACGTTTTCGGCCTCGTCTTGTGGGTGTTCCGACTGTATTCTATTAAGATTTTAGATGGGTCGAAGCAATCAGAGTGGAAGAAACTATACCTTTTTAACTCGTTCAGATTCCGGCCTGTCTGATCCTCGCTTAACACCTCTACTCTCCAAGAACCCGTGCCATCCGCTGACTCCTCCCAGATACCCGCGACTGCTCGGCTGTCTCCAGAACATGCAACATACAAATCTCGTTGGGCTGCGTCAAAGACAGCCATCAACGCACAACTGCCTGAGATAGGCCTAAACAACATGAAGCCGCAGGAAGTCACGTGTTGACATACCAGATACTGCCGGAAGCATCATGGGCAATGCGAGCGGATGCTCGCTCAAGTCGGGGATGATCTTCTTCTCCAAGGACTCCTTGTCCATATTGTTGGCGAGAATCTTTAATGGTGCATTGATCAACTCTTCATCCAGTTTAGTGAAAGAATTCTGAATGACAGAAGAGATGGTTTGAGGGTTTTGGACCCGAGGTTTAGAGGACACGGGGTCTGAGGGTCCGTGTATGAGTAAGGAGAGTTGCAAAACAACAGCGTTTATCAATGTATTTGAGAGAAGGCGGGAAGTATGGGGACCACCGTGACCATCCATCACAGCGAAAAATAGCCAGTCCCCAGGTCCCTTGGGGTCCGATGGTTCACGAGCGACAATAGCCAGGGCGTGAGCATCTTCCATTGGATCATTTGCTGCTACGGAAGCTGTACTATACTTCCACGTTATACCTGCAGGACGAACAATGGTATCGGATTTTACATTCGCATTTAGGCGCTGGTCAACGACGCTGAGAGGCAGGAGGGGGAATGTCTTGTTGGTCATGAGATGCGCGCCATCAGTACCGCGTACTTTAACGGGGAGGTCAAAAGTTTGCTGCTTCAAGTTGAATCGGTAATAGAGGTATGTTGGTGTACCAAGAACGACCGTGGTAGCAGCTACGGGTTTCCAGAATCTTCTGAGCATGAAGAACCGGCCCTACAAACGTCCTTTGAACTTGAACTTGAGTACTGTAACTGAAGCAGTTCTCAAAAAACTTGATGAATGCCGAGGATGGGACGACTCGGCATGTCATGTGATAACAATAGGACCCGTGATCGATAAGATTCCCAGGTCATCCTAACTCGTGTCAGTACCACGACTTGCTGAGCTCTCCTTCTTCAGTTGTCGCTTCCATCGCTCGGTCTGCCACCCAGATGGCAAGTGTGAACTATCACGCACAAGTTATGTCCTTGTCGGAGGGAAAAACCGTGCAAGCTTCAACCGAACACTCCAGCCACTCCCAAGGTCGTGATGACACGGAGCGTGATTGCCTCTCACAACCTTCAGTGAACGTGAGTCGAGATGTGTGTTTGATTGTCGCTCGTGCAAAGCCTCAAGCTTGTCTGCGCTATCGCCTTTTAAGCTTCTTGCAGACGTAATATCATTGCAAGAGTATTCACAAGCACCCACAACCAGTGCCACAGCTGGGCCTTCACAGCAGCCCTCCCCCGAGTTTCTGAACTCTCTGGGAATCAAAGTGAGAGACTTTGCATATGAGAACACCCTCCCCGCCATAGTTCCCGTTCCACGTGTCCCTCGACAAGTGCAACCAGCGCCAGAACCTCGACCACTCAAGCGCTGGCAGAGAGACTCGGACGACAAGGAGGGTCCCTTGAACAGTTTGTACCCAGTGCGACTTCACCCAGGGCAATCTGGGTCCAAGAAACCCAAGACTCTGGAGCGCAAACCGACCGAGCCACTGCAAGAACCGGTGGTTCAGCATACCCGTACGTTGGAACGGATAACGGTCAAGAGAATGTGCTCACTACTCGCCGCGCCGTCGCGAAATACACTGCCAACAACTCCACGCACACGATTTTCTGCCAGCCCTCCAACATCACCCTTGACGCCACTTTCACGCCTCGCATCACAAGAATCGGAACTCGCTCAGACGTCCCCTGCATTCCCATTTGTTCTACACATGAACGATACCAGCATGGTTCCCGCCTCGCAGCTTGATTCAGATTCGCAATCTTTATCTCTCCACCCCGTCCTGTATACCAGGTTCGCATTAGACTCACAACCGTCCTCCCCTCCAAGTCCACCACAGAACGCATCTCCTGTTCCCTTGATAAATTCGTTTCTCGAACTACCATCCCCAGCCAAGCAGACCGGAGCTGATTCCCGTGTCCGTAAGCGTCGCGCTCGTGGGACACCACCTCCTTTGAATCGATATCAACTCCGCCAGCGGCCCATTCCAACTTCTCGTCCCACCGCCATTTCACGGTGCTCGCATCACGCTGCTAGCACGCCCAAGCCGCTTCCACGGCGGACCCGCCGTGTGCCGTGAAAGCGTTAACTCCCATGATGATGATTGAACCCGGGAATATTTATTCGTTATTGCTGTTGTTGTCTTACTTGCGTTTGTTGGGAACGGATATGGACATTCATCGCTACAAATGCACATGACCCCACATCATACTCCGCTACGTGTAGCCATTATGTGTACCCTGGACCTCGTAATACTTATGCCGATGGAACTGTGAGCCTGTTGTGGTGTACATAAAGATAAGGCGGTAGTACTACCCGACCAAATCAGGGTCATGCGAGGACTCGAGATCTGATCTGATGTACATTATACACTCCGAGTCAGTCAATACTACTAAAACCCCCAGGTCCTCCTTGACCCCGTTAATATTGATGGCAGTCCCCGGCCCATCTAACTTGAACGTCACCATCTCCCTCCTCCCCGTCTCTCTCTCCCTCGTGCGCATACCCCGCGCCCGTCTCCCCCATCTGTCGCATCATGTCCTCAGACAGATCCTCCAGCCCAAACCCATCTTCCTCAATGTCACCTGCAATGAGATCGAGCTCAGTCTCTTTGCAGAGTACCACGCCCTCACCGACCTTGAGCTCATAGCCAGGCGCGACAGGCACAGACTCCGATCTCGCTCCAGTCCTGTGTCTACCCGTAAGCGTATCGTCCTCGATGTTGACGATCAAGTCGAGTTGTCTTGCGAGAAATGGAAAGTGCTCCAGCTTGATTCGCATTCCGATCAACTCGGTATGTCGCAACCCTTTGGGCTCTACGTTGTTTTCATATATCACCACATTAGCAGATGACTCTGGAGCGCGAGTCCACGAACTCTCCGCTCCATTAGCTGCAGCAGGACTATCTATCTTGTACCAATCCTCCTACATGAGCGATTTCATTTTTGTACGCCAATCGTGGTCCATCCTCCCTATCGCATGCCTTATACTCTTTCAGGTCAAAGAATCCAGACTGCGGGAGGCTATGTCACTGTTCGGGGCCGCTGGGTTCGACCTGTATTCATCTGATCCAGAACTGTTGATCTCGAGAGTCGTGTCTCCTCTCCTGTCGCCAGTCTTACCTGATGTATTCCAAGTCAGTGACATTGGCCCCGAGTTCAGTCCTGAGTCAGGTGCTGTCCTGACACGAACACGGAGTAGCATTGAGACCTCAGCCGCAGCATCAGCACTTCACAGTTTCAACGGAGAAACGGATGAGAGGAGCGGGAAGGGTCTACACTGTCGCCCTCCTTCACAAGACAAATCCCATTCACCTTCATACACAGACGTTACTATTTTGCCCCAAAAACTTGCGTGCGTTGGTCTCGCTGACGACTGCGTCGACAGCTGGTCGCTCAAAGTTGTTAAACTGGTGGCGTTCCCTGACCTCATTCCCGTAAAAGAGTCGCATGTCTTGTACAAATCCGACTATAATCGCCGGACAACGACCAACAAACACCTCGAGGAAATCAGCATTCCTTCGTTCCTGTCATGGTCATCGAGAGGCTCCGATTCAACTGATTCTGTCTCATCGTCGAGCGAGGACGATGAAGGTTACCTATCTCACTCTCCTCGCGGAGATCCACCCTCTGCATTGCCCACAACGGGTTCCCGCTCTTACCCTGACATCTCACACGCGATTCCATCATTGACACCCTCTTTCAAACCGACTACTATCAAACACTTTCTCTCGCAGGTGTCTACACACACTCCCGCTGAATTAAATTACCCACATCTCAGCCGAAGCACTATTCATTCGCCTACGGATAAGCAGATAAACGACGTGTACCCCGGGGTGCCATTTTTTAGCTTTACCCGAACATCCGAAGGCTCCTCTTTGACGACGGATGTGTCTGTGCTAGCGGCGCTTTTTCCACCCGGAGAGAGACACATGCTCATCTGTGCGGGGGATTTGGAGACGCTTGATGCGCACACCACCAACTCGGATTCCGATTTCGACCAAAATCAGAACAGCAATCCGCTCTCAACAGGCGGGACCTTGAGGTGCATCCAAATCGATCTACGTCGCTTTGGTTTAGGCGAGTAAAACAGGGAGTCAGCATTGGGGTGTGCTAACTTCGTGGAATGCGCTATCCCGTCCACAGATAAACATGGTCTCGTTAGCCGCTACTCACGAGTTCTCGAAGAGAATGGAATCAACCACATGTACAGTTCTACATTCAAGACTGCCAATCTCCTCGTGGGTGCTCTATCCTTCCTAGCAACTGACTCCTCGTCGAATACTGTCACATACTAGGTTGCCAAGGCACACACCAGTCGTGCTTGCGACCTTCTGAAGGCATGCTGAATTCCATCTCATACTAAAACTTGACACGTTGCAAGAAAGACATCGACCACTATCATGCATCGAACTTGATCTATTTTCCCATCTGGTATTTCCATCTCTCGGACAAGATACCCACCCACACTTTTTTTTTCCTACCACTCTATCTCCCATACTTTCTTCCATTTCTTCTTCGCAGTTCGTTTTCATTCTTATGATGTACTAGTATAGATAGTTCTTGGTTTCCGGTTTTTGTGCATGGATTGAATTTGCGATTGAATTGTGCATGTCACAAACGGAATGAACGTGGTGCTAGTACTTCAGTACTAGTGATGGATCGATCCTCATATCTGTTTCTCACCTTTTGGTGAAGAAGTACTGCTTATCACTTGCCACGATAGTAGGTCAGGCATTGCCAATTGAAGCCGCGACGCTCCGCACAAGATAATGTAGAATGAATGCATGCGTTGATTTATTGAGGACCTTGCGTGTACCCCGCTCGTCCATCACAGTAGGTTCTGATCGGAAAAGTCTATGACTTCATTCTGCCGATGCTACTTTGCAGAGGTAGCCATCAAACCACTCTCTTGCTTTGACTCGGACATTTCATCCTCTCTGACAGCAGTTATCTTGATAAAGTCTTTCATGATGAAGTCGGCACACGTGAACTATAAAGTTGATTGGTCAGATGGTCGAACAACGACGATCCCACAATCGCTCACCCTTTGTGCAAGGTCGCGAATAAAACTCGGAAGTAACTTCAAGATCAAGGCCGAGTATGTGTAAAATGGCAAATGTATGGTACGAGATTCCTGTGAGTCTAGGGCAGCGATGATCGCTCTCACAACTGTCACCGGAGCCAGGGAAGGTACGAAGAAGCGGAACAAGGCGTTGTCCGGGAATGTTGCTGTGGAGAAAAGGGGTGTATGAACGTGACCCGGGCAAACGAGGGTCGTACGAATCCCCGGAGAGTGATATCTACAACGCAGTGAAAATTAGCCAGTTGTCAACAGTCGGAAAAAATGAACGTACCGGTTATCCAGTTCATAGCGAAGTGATTCGTGCATGTTTAGCAAGGCAGCCTTGGAGGCACTGTAATCCGCTAGCAAGAGTCAGTGAGATGACAACGTCGGCGGACAAACTTCCAAACTTACACATTTGAGCGCTACCTGCATAACTCATGACAGATGCCAAGGTAACCTTAAAAGGGTATGAGTGACATTCGCAAGTAGCAAAAAGTTTGTCTCATACAACATGTCCGCTGTTTTTTTCGATCATTTTCGGTAAGAAGGCCTTCAGCGTCCAAAAGTGAGCGAGGGTGTTCACACCGAAAGTCCTGCATGCCCATCAAGTCAACAGAATGCAACCTTTGTGAACTCAGATTTCGCACTGGCTTATGTCCTGAGGACTGAGGTCTAAGATCAGTTTCCCTTGCACCACACCGGCATTATTGACAATCATAGTTGGGTGGCCAACCTAGTGTAAAGTTTCAAGTCGTCGAGAGTTTTCACGAACCACAGCATCGAGCGATGTAACTGACCTCTCTAATAACCTTTTTAGAGACTGCTTCAACTTCTTCCCACTTAGAAACGTCGCATTCGTAGTATGTAATTTGACCTGCAGAAGGAAGCGATGAGGTTAGTTTACCAAGGTGAAATTAGCGAACACACAATTTTTCATTTGTATTGGTTTTATATCGAGAACGACTACGTTCGCGTTGCGCATCGCAAGCGTATTCGCTAGTACTTCTCCCATTCCAGATGATCCTGCGGATCCCACTGAGTTCGACGAGACGCATTGGTTTGCAAAACATACCACCAGTGATTAACACGGTTTGATCACCCCATACCATAGGTTTAGGTGACGTGAGGGGACTTCGCTGATTTCTATACAAGTTTGAGGACCATTTTAATAGCCCTATCGCCGGTCAGTGCGACGAATATCAGGAGCCTTGTCCTAGCAAGTGTCCGCTCACAGAATGCCCATGCTACAGCACAGTAACATGCGGAAATAACCACAATGGGTGTCAATATGCTTCGGGCAAAAAAAAAGTAGAATATGGGAATGAAAAGAGTCAAAAGGGGACCTGAATGCGAGTCAGTGAAGGGCTGGATTTCATGTGGAAACAAAGACCACAGACTGAAAGCAGTTTGTTGGAGGACTTTGACGACCATGTCCAAGTCCACGTTGTCACCGGCATGCATTGCGACCGCTTCCTTGTGCAGACTTCTCTCTAAAACCATCTTGGATCTCCTTTGAGTCGGACTTGATCTGTAGATGCCAAGTAGATCGCGACCACACGGGCGAACCAAATGGTTGCGAGTGTCAACTGCGACACTCGTGCTGGCTGACAACTATGTGGTCGGGTCCGAGTCGGGCCGGTGCCACAACTTTTTGAATATGATTGACCCGACACTCGAGCTGATACCTTTCCTTCGATGATGCCAGTGGTACACACCTCTACCATGGCCGTCGCAAAGAGCCACATCATTGTTGCCAGCATTAGCATCTGCCAAAACCCCAGAATCAGGGCTACACCCAACCTGACCTCATCCAGAATGCCGCATACTCGAGCCCGTCGAGACAGCCTGGGATTAGTACTAGGATAAAGTCTGGTAACTCCAGTATGAAATCCGAGATTAGGAGTAACTACGTGGGTGGGGACGCATTTGCGCATGTACGTCAATATAGACCACTCCGCCAAGACGTTACGACTTGTCGCCATTGCTCACATCTTCTTACAGCTGTCTGATGCCGAACGACCCAGGTTGATTGACTGCGCCACTGTTTTTACTAGGTCCGTGGCAATGATTCGGATATAAGTATGGTTATCCGCCCGAATCCAACGCGCCTGCAAGCAACGCGATCCGGGATTCTCCGTGAGTGAATCCTTTTACGAGCACAGCTTGTAAACATGCTTTCCAGCCTGATGATGAAGTCCCGAACCTCGATGGCGAGGTACGAAGTTCCTACGCGAGTGCCGACGGCGAAATTCTTGAAGCTAAGGTACCCTGTTTGGTGTCAAAGTTCCTTGTGTCACGTTCGCAAGCTCGCGGTAGTAGTGCAGCTGAGCTGACCGGATGTGCACCGTGACAATGGTGGGCGTGGTGCAAGGGTAAGTACTTCGAAAGTCCAAAGCCGAGACAAATAGGAGCAAAGCAGAGTTTACAGACCGCACAAATTGTCACTTTTGGGCCAAGGCGCAAACGTTGTCTTTGACGCATGCCCATGCCCAAAGCAAGCGATAAGAAGTCCATAAGCTATCACAAAACCATAGGCAGGAACCTCAAACAACAGAATCTCCTTCCAGACCTCAGGAAAGCGGATCACAGGTCACTTTCAAGTACTCGATATTATGAACGCTGTTAACGTGGTTGCAGTCGTTCTGTGACTGAAGGAGACTTCCAACGACCCACCTTCGTAAAGCGTTCGGAATTGCAGTCAGGGCCGAGGCAATGCAGAGCTGATCAAAGGTCAGCTTTTCATTCAAATGGCACTCCGGAAATGGGCGTGGCTGTCCTGCGCGCAACAGATCACATTATTCCCTTCGAGGAGGTAACTCGAAAAGCCGCTACTCCGTGAAGACCAGGGAGCTCTTGGTCCGGAGGCTATTTCACTTCCTGTCAGTATTCATGAGCCAGTTGCAACATGCTGTCCTCGACCTAGACTAGATACGACGAACCAAGGTCATGTGTCGTGTCGGTCCTACGCGGCGTTGTGCATGGAGCGCAACGCTTGGCGTATTAAAGTGACGTGATCTCTGTATGGGGCAGATCGCGGACTTGGGATTTATGGCGAACAACAATTTATTTATTTTTGATCCTAACAAGGAAATGGAAACAGGAAAGAATGATTCGTGTCATATTTTCTAGCTGGAGTGGTGAGTCTCATTCCTATGCCGTCACCACCGGAAATGATTACTGCGAAAGTGGAGCTGCGCTTACTAGTACCGATGATAATTTCTCGAGACTCATCGCACGTCCCTAACACCATCGGCTGCGTCCTCCTCGTTTCCTACAACGAATTAGTTGCGGTTGTCTTTTCGCACTCACCTTATCCGCATGCCTCAAATTCAGCCTGAGGCGCACCTTTCCAGGTTCAGCTCACTTGTCCTTCCTCGCCAGACCACCGGTGGCCTCTCACCAGAGAGCAGAGTGCAAAGTTTCACTAGCGTTTCGGTGGGTTGTTCGCTCTTCCCATCCAGTTGTCTTTACTGTAGAAATTTCAGTCAATGGAATCTCCGTATCCTGTTACGCGTAACTCAGGGATTGTGAGCATATCCAATCGTGTAGGTTTCTAACATCCGGTTTTCCGTCTTCCTCATCCATCGATGTGGCCAGTTCAGCCTTCCCCCAGACCCGCGTCAATGGGGCTCTAGCTTGTATGCCGACGTAAAGGAACCCGACGATGAGCTGCATGATCCGGACGTGAGGAACATGAGGACCTGGTCACATGTTGCTGACCGTGGCGTTGTGAACATGGGTTGTCTCTTTCTCGTGGTCGTAGGCCTCGTCACGCTTTTGTGAGTCATCTACTATACACTGGTGTGTCTCTTTAATTTCGTGGCCGTCCTAATAGCGCCGGATATCCAATGATTACATACTTCAATGCAAAGAAGTTGTCAAACAATGGTGCATTTGGTTTGGGTGGCATTAATGCGAGTGGTCAGGTCGGTTTATCCAAGACACTGGTCCTTTGAATTCTGACCTCTATGAATATTCAGATCCCAGTTATACCGGGAAATTGGGCTCTAATTGACATCGACACGCCAAAGGACGCTCATACCAAGCTGTCCTGGAACGGGGGACCTGATATGGAGCTAGTCTTCTCAGACGAGTTCAACATTCCCGGTAGAACGTTTTGGCCCGGTGACGATCCCTATTGGGAGGCCGTCGACTTACATTATTGGGTATGTGTGAGATCCTACCCTCTCACTTGTTATCAGTTAACTTCTGACTCAGGAAACGAATAACCTAGAGTGGTATAATCCAGACGCTATCACTACTGAAGATGGTAGTTTGATTGTGACATTATCGCAAAGGCAGACACATAATTTGAACTACCAAGGAGGTACGTTGACTCAAGTCGCAGCCTCGATTGGTATCCTGATATTACCCAAGGCATGATGTCAACTTGGTACGTTTTCTCTTTTACACAAGAGCTTCGGTACTTGATCAGTTCTAGGAACAAATTCTGCTTTACTGGCGGGTACATTGAGACGAATGTATCACTTCCTGGTGTTAACAATATTGTTGGTGAGGGATTTCCCACGGTAAGACATTATGAAGCAGGAAATGAATGCGAAGAAAGGATTTTGGCCGGCGATTTGGACCCTTGGGAATCTTGGCAGAGCCGGTTATGGTGCCAGTTTAGAAGGCATGGTGAGAGATTACCCACCTCGCGTAATTTCGTGATCAATTTCCGCTCAGTGGCCATATAATTATGATGCATGCGACGTCGGCACTGTAGCAAACCAGTCTATCAACGGACAGCCGGTAGCAGCCACGGAAAACGGCGATGCCGGTAAGGGTGGTGTGTTGTCCTATCTTCCAGGTCAACGGCTATCTCGCTGTACATGCCCGGGGGAGTCCCATCCTGGCCCCAAACACTCCGATGGTACGTTTGTTGGTCGTGCGGCACCTGAGATAGATGTGTTTGAGGCACAAGTAAGTAATCATTTCTTTGACGTCCCTTATGGAATTTATAAGGTCGATGCCTTAGATAACGGGGACTCCCCTGATGGGTCAGGTATCGCAGTCTGCTCAATGGGCGGTTAGTGGCCTTTCCGTTAGTAGGGTTGAGGACGAACTGAAATCGTGGTCAATAAAGCCTTTCAATGCGGGTTACATCTGGAAAAACACCTCTGCGAATGAAATGATTGTTGATCCTTCCATCAGCGTCCAGAACACATACATCGGGTCAGTGTTGCAGCAAGCAACGTCGGTGGTGACCGAAACGGACGGAATGTGTTACGAAGGCGAGCGTGGATGCTACTCGATTTATGGCTTTGAGGTGTGTCATATCCATTGGAGTCTTGGCGTAATCTAACGCGGATTGTAGTATGTCCCCGGATTTGATGATGCGGTGAGTTATAGTTTTCAGCTGAGAGGGTACGGGGTAACCTTGCGAATAACCTCTAGTACATTACGTGGATATCTGACAACAAGGTTGCTTGGACGCTCAATGTAGCTGGCATGGCTGCCGATCCTCTTGTCCAAATTTCTGCCCGGCCTGTCCCTCAGGAGCCAATGGTATGTCTTACTATACTCATGGGTTCGATGAGCTTGCAAGCACTCATCGTTTTAGTATATTATAGTTAACTTGGGCATGTCAACTAACTTTGGGATGGTCGACCTCGATCACCTTCCGTTTCCCGCCCACATGAGAGTCGACTACATACGAGTATACCAGCCTTCGAATGCACGCAATATCGGATGCGACCCAAAGGACTTTCCCACTGCTAAGTACATTAATACGTGCGTCTCCTCGGTTCATCCTAGCGAGCCGGATGACTCAAGTTGATTCTAGATATATCGAAGCGTACACCAACCCTAACCTTACGACATGGAAAGGGGACTACGGACAACCATTTCCTAGAAACCGATTCCTCGGTGAATGCTGAGAATCTCCTCACACTTGCTATAGCACCTAGACACCTCTAGTACTGGTTTTCCATTCCATCGTCATATCTCACATTATTGCTGACACTCCAATGTAAAAGCAGCTTGAAAGCCTAAGGGGCAGCGGATGCCTCACGACAGGACCAGATATGATTTTGAGAATAGCCAGATACTATTTGTGATTGATTTTTTCCTCCAAAGTACGATGTAAGCATGTTCTTCTACAAGTTAAACTTCAAGACGATCCTAGAGTGGCGGCGAGTCCGGAAGTTCCAGTGCCAGAGGGGAGGAACGACCTCCTATTCAAAACAAGACCTTTCAATGCTCTAATTTCGCGACGGAGTTCGTCGTCGACTGGATTACTGGCAGAGGTGACGTCGCCCGTACCTCGTATTGAGGCAAGACCGAAAGAGTATGTTTGCGTTGTGATGTATCCGGTAAGGTCTGAGAGAACCTGAAGTGTTCGTTGCCTAGCAGAGATGGTGGGAGTTAATGGTGGACTGCCAGGAGCAGCTTTCTGAGTCTGGGGCAACGCGGTTTGCAGGTTTGCCAAATTCGTGAGTAATGAAGATGTGGTGGGAGGTGGGGGAGGTACATATTTCCAAAGAAGTCGTGATGGATGATCCAGTGGCAGAGGGCCAGCTACGGACGGTTTGGGCATGGAGAATACAAACAGGGGACAGGCATTGAGCTGGTTCCAAAGGGCACTCTGTTTGAAAAGCTGGAGTCATATGACGTGCAAGATATCAAACAAACCAGACCTGGCGAGCCGTGCCCTTGTCCCCACCCAACCACAATAATTTATTCTCAAGGTGGCGGAAAAGCTCTTCCGTTGACGTGCCATCTGCATTGCAGCGACCGAGCTCCTCCAGTGCACAGCGAAGGATTGTAATATCTGGCATGTCTTCACCCAACTGTGTGGATCCCTCCCGAAAACTCCCTATATATGACAAAAGTTCATCCATAGAGTGGCATTCCGCAAACTGGAGTTCCTCATAAACTGGAATTATTCGAGGCAGGTCCTTGTACGATTTTGCTTGAGTCGCTTTGAGAGCAGAAGCAGACTCTGTGAGACGTGCAACGAGCAACGAATGGTGCTTTCGAAGTGCAAGACGGGCTTGGTAGGATTGCGCGAGTCTTGGAAGGAGATACCTCTGGAGAGATCCTGAGTGTCAATACAAACGTATCCAAAGCCATTTCATACGTAGTATACGAAAAGGATGATTGCAGAGGATCCAGTTAACCAGGTGAATATTCGTGCGACTCCAAGGAGGAGGTTAGGTAGGTTGGAAGGGGGGAGTGCAGGGTAAGTGCGTGGCGGAACAGACGGCGGCTGCGGATGGAATGAGCATATGTAGGAGCAGAAGAGCAGTGACGCACTAATTCTCGGAGCAACTGCTCAATCTCGGTGGGGATAAGACCTTTTTCTGCAAGGAAAGCTCGAGTCGCATGTGGGTCCTGCAGTTGTACATGAGGAGAACTTAGGAAAGTTCGTGCGCGCGCGAGCAGCTCTGAGCGGTCGTTGAAGGACACGGTGGAAACGTTCTGTACGGGTTGCTCCTGCGTTGCAGACTCGCCTGCAGCGGGGTGTTCATTTGGACTATCGTCGGGCATATTTATGCTTAACTTGGTAGAGAGATGACAACAAGCTTGTACTACTTACGTCACTACTCACCTAGTACTAAATTTGCACCTCCACCACGACTTGGCCGGCAGTACATACGCTTTTGCCAATGCCAGACTCGCCCTCGTGCCTCCATGGCACCGGCTCTTGATGAGTATTCATATAACTTGAATGCCGAGTGCTAAACGTTATCGCTTTATTCATCGTCGGTGCTCGGTCCAACGGCAGTATTTAGACATCATGCCCGTTCACACACTGAACGGTGTCGCTAGAGCGGTCGCGTGGGTGAACCAACAAATTCTCCCTTGAGATCGATTTCACTCTCTCACCTGCTCACTATGGTTCTCAAGAGCGACGAGGGCGTTGAGCCCGCTTTGCCAGAGGTAGTCACTACTCGCAGACGTCATTTCTCAACCCGTTTCCAAAGGTTTTTCACTTATGTTGGGGCTGCCATGTTTTTGTTCTTTATTTATGACTTGTCTCATTCCAAATACACGTTTCAAGTCGCACACAAGAAGGCCTGCACCGGTGGTGGCGACTCCTTTGACAACTATATTGACCGCATCGAGAATGCCTTTCTGTCAGATTTTTCCTGCATTTATATCTTGAAACTGACGCACACGATACATAGTGCTGTTCCCTCCACTGAATCTGCGTTGGCCAACTCGCGTTATTATGCGACCCACCCTCATTTAGCTGGCTCTCAGCAAGACCTTCAAGATGCGAAGGACGTCCTAGCATTATTCCAGAACGAATTTGGTATTTCTTCTGCTCCACTCCAACCGATCTTCGATGCGGGTTCCCCAGAGTCGCGCCAGGCGACTTTAAGTATCACATCGGAACTCAAGTCCCCGAACGCTTGGATTGATGTCTATTACCCCGTGATGAACACTGGTAATGTGGATGGTATTTCCCTAGAGATACTCGCACAAGATGGCGAGTCCATCTGGACCGCTGAGCTCTCAGAGGATGGCGACCCGGGTGACGAAACGGCCGCAAAGTACAAGCATGCTATCCCGCCTTGGCATGGTCTTAGTGCCGCTGGAGAAGCCACTGGGCTGCTTGTGTACGCAAATTACGGAACGAAAGAGGATTATGATAAACTCGTAGAGATGGGTGTGGATCTTACCGGAAAGATCGTCCTCGTTCGTTATGGTGCTATCTTCCGTGGCCTCAAAGTAAGCAGTAGCCGAGTTCTCACTTTTCATCTAAGCGCGTATCCTAGATCAAAGGCGCCGAAGACCGTGGCGCAACCGGAGTTTTGATCTACACTGATCCTCGTGACGACGGCGCTGTGGTTGCCGAGAATGGGTACCTTCCATACCCCAGTGGTCCTGCTCGCAACCCGACGTCGATCCAGCGGGGTTCCGTACAATACTTGTCGATATATCCAGGGGATCCTACCACACCTGGTTATCCCGCGTATGAAAATGCGACTCGTGTCGAAGGTGGAAATATACCTCGCATCCCAAGCTTACCACTTTCCTGGGCTAATGCAAAATACTTGTTTGAACATGAACTTGGCGGTATTTCGGAGGGCAGGAGGTTCAATGGAAAAGCTAGCAATCATCTAGCCAAAATGACCAACGATGGTACGCTTTATGAAGATGACCATGACAGTGACGGTTGATGTGCATTAGTCAACAACCAGGTAATGCCTATTTGGAATGCGATGGCCGCTATCCCTGGTCATATCAAGGACGAGGTTGTCATCCTCGGTTGCCACCGAGATGGTCAGTGCTTACTTGGGATAAGATATATTGGCTAACGCTTTTTTACTCTATAGCCTGGGTCATGGGTGCCGCCGATCCTACATCTGGTACCGTGTCTCTGCTGGAGGTCGTTCGTGGTTTGGGTGCGTTGGTTAAGCGGGGTTGGAAGCCGCTTCGAACCCTTGTCATTGCAAGCTGGGATGCTGAAGAGGTGGGCAATATTTTATCTTTTCGAGAGTGGTTCTCAGTCTTTATACTGCAGTATGGTCTCATTGGGAGCACAGAGTGGGGAGAAGACTTTGCACATTGGATTCAGTCACACGCTGTCTCTTATGTTAATGTCGGTATGTATGATCGGGTTATCAGTGGTTGTACCACTGACAAGTGAAATCAGACGTTTCTGTCGCTGGGTCCCGTTACACGGCGTCAGGGTCTCCCTCCCTTGCCCATCTGATCAAACGCAGTGCCAAAAACGTTGCCCACCCCACCGAAGCAAACAAGACAGTCTGGGACGCGCTTTACGATTCTGGACCCTACACTGGAGAGCAGGATGTGGATTACGCTAGTCCATGGGATGCAATGAACCAGACGAGAGCCTGCGCTGCTTCAGAGGACGACGTCCGCAACGTCTCGCCACTTGGTTCTGGAAGCGATTATACGGTTTTCTTGCAAAGACTCGGTGTTGGTAGCTGAATTTGTTATTTCTTTGTCAGCTAAAGTGATCTAACAGGTTGCAAGCTCTGATCAGAGTTTCTCCTCCACTCCCACTGATCCACCCTACCACTACCACTCCATTTATGATTCTCAAATGTGGCAGGAGACGTATGGTGATCCCGGTTTTCATCGTCATGTAAGACTTTCCAGTACATGCCTTTGGCTAGTCTCGATGTTTTTCCTTCCTAGGTAGCGCTTGCGAAGACCTTGGGCCTTCTGACCCTCCGATTGGTGGACTCGATCGTCCTACCTCTCAACACCACGGAGTATGCATTGCGGCTCGACTCCTACGTTGATGTGTGAGCGTCGCTTTGTCTGAGCTTCGCTGTTGACAAACGCAGCTATGTCAGTGTGGAAGATGCAGTATCCCAAATCGCTGCTCTCCCCGACTTCCGGAGAGTTCGCGACGCCATCTCAAAATTGCAGAACGCAAGCACTAAACTTGATGTCGAGAAGTCCGACGCCGAAAAGGCATTCCGCAAAGCCTTGCACAGCCTCCCTCGCGGACGGTTTGTCGACTGCATTTTGCATCGCATCGAAAATTGGATCAAACGTTGCCTTGGTATTGGTTCCATGTTGCCTCGTCGCGATGAAGTGGAGTTGAAGTTGCCTGTGCTACACATGTTGAGTCCAGCGGAGGACATTGCCGAGGAGCTTTACAAGGGGCCACTCTGTGATCTGATTAAGGCTGCTAACAGGGTGAAGAATGTGAACAAGAAGTTGTCTTCGTTTGAGCGAGGATTTATCTCAGAAGGAGGAGTGAAAGATCGTGAGTGGTACAGGCACCTTGTTGTCGCGCCTGGGAAATACCTTGGTGAGCTCACCACAGCCCTGGGAGAAATGTACACTCAATGCCAGTACGCTTATAGGCTATGGCGCGACAACCCTTCCGGCCCTCACTGAAGCGATTCTGTACGAGGAGAATGCAACACTGGTGGAGTACGAAGTCTCCCGACTGACGACTCTCCTGACCCAACTTGCACAAAACATTGAGCCGTGAATGCTAATGTTGTGCGCGTGAACGTAAACGCCAGCGGCGATGCGTAAATTTTTACAAGATATGATTACCAGTTGTGGCAATGACATTTGTACAGTTTGATGTTTGATCTTCGAGTGAATTATGTCCAATGTGTCTACTCATAATTATCGAGAGGAAGTATAAACGAAACGTAGAATAAAGTACCACACAAGGAATACGATGCCTCTAAACCTTGCGACAGAGATCGTCCCAGACAGCTGGGTGCATAGTCATACAATGCCTTACGAGAAGATCAAAGTCGGGTTGAATCAATACGTCAGGTGGTTCTGGAATCATCTTCGCCTCGTGTCGATCCCTGATCCAAGAACCGAATCAATTACCCGAGGGCTGCAAGTAAAAAAGAACTGACAAGCATAGGCCGCAAAAAACGCCATTTTCAATATTGGCGTCCTTCTCGAAGATGAGGTCCACACATTCTTGGTATGACCGGACATTCACGTTCGCATCTGCCACAGACAACTTGCGATCGGTCTGAGGATCAGTGGAGGACGGAGAGGACGGAGTCTTCTTTAGCGGAAGTGTATCGGCGTTGGTTGTCGCCGGATGTTCGGCCACTTCTTCGATGCGAGCTTTTTTATGTTCCCCAACTGGGCTTGCAAAGGTCTGGTATTGATCGTTTGGCCGCTTGAGTCGGCGTGGACTGGAAGTCGATGTCACGGGAGTCAGAATTTGTGTAACGCATGGAGCTGCATCTGTGACTTCGCCACGGAGGTGCATACTAGCTGCATTGGGTTGTTCTGTAGTACCTTGTACGGGATAGGCGGGGGACCCAGATAAAGTGAGCGGTTCATGGGTTATCTGTAGGTGGTGAGGGAGCGAAGCAGACCCGGCGGGCATGGGCGTATGAACCGGGAAGCCTGTAGGCGACGTCTGTCCCCTAGGGACGGGGGCGCTTGGTGGTGGAGTGGGGAGAGGCGCTAACCAGGTCGTGGCTATAGGGGTTGGACTAGAGTAAAATGAGGGCTAGGGATTGGTTGAGGATCTGTGCTTCTTCAATGATGCAATTAACGAACCTGGACCATAGCGGCGCTTTCGGAACTGCGGCGTCGATTATTCCCATTTTGATCTGGGAAAGACCGCAAGGGACCAGGAGACATCACGGATGTGGGTGACGCGTAATTATTATGGCTTTGATCGTGTTGACGGATAGCGTTTCCTTGCTGGCATCGGGTAAGTCGGTAAAGAAACGAAAGGACGTCGGGAGTGAGCATACCTGCGGACGTACTGTTGGAATATGACCACGTGCTACATATGAGGCGGAGGGCAGGTCAAATTTCTATCGACGAGGTCGGAGGAGAGGAGAGTACACCGACCTGTACCCTGTGACTGTTGCTGGGGAACACGGCTCGTGTCAAGGAATGTTTTGAGCCTAACGTATTTATCCCCCAAGAGGCGATAATCCCTATCGAGTGATGCATATGCCTCCCGGATGGCATTCAGTTCCTCCATGATGTGATGTTGCACAGCGCCAGGTGAGATAGACTGTAGTAGTTCCTGGTACTTTCGACTGATGAGAGCGCGACTGGCCTCGGTCGTGCGCAGCTTTTCTTGCATATCTATGAATCGGATCACTTGTATATTTTGAGGCGCGCCAACGAAGGCTAAGCGATCGTTGAGCATGTTGACGGCGTTGACCAGTTTGCAGTTATCTTCGTACAGTTTTGCATTCTGACCCTGGAGCGTGTGGATGAGAGGGACATGTTTCTCTAGTAAAGTGACAGGTTCGGGAGGACGGCAGCTATTCAAAGTGCCGGCAGGAGGGGGAGTGGGCGTCTGTGGTACCTTTGGAAGTTGGGCCTGGTTGATATCGGTACCATTTCTGTCCCACAAATCGATGATTTCGGGGCACAGTGAAGCTCATTGGGGACCTACTCATAGAATGGTTCGTTCGGAGGACGAACGATGAGGGAGTTAGGAGACTCGGAGTCGCCATTGTTCATGATGGATTCGAGAAGGACGCGTCAGACGCGTTGATTTGTATGAGGTGCCAGTAACAAGGACAGTCCGAGTCGCGAACACGAGGCGGACGCACGGCGGACGCGTTTCTCGTCATCCTGGCCGACACAACTTTCTTTTTTTACTACATGTAAGTACATGACTTTTGTATGTACGTCGTCGCGGCTAGCACCCGACGTTCGGTGGTGAGACCGCCTCTCAGTTTGTCACGTGTATACATGGATCAGTAATAAATCCCAAGTTACCGTCACTCCCACACAATCGACCTCGCAACGATGGCTCTTGCAGAATCTCCCGTCCTCTCGTCTCACTTCACCGCAGAATCAGAGCTTCTAACCCGATCCCGACGCCACTTTGCCAGGAGAGACGAAGCTCTCGATTCCCTCCTCTTTGCGGCTGCTTTTGCAGCCAGCCCTCACATAACCCGTAATCATTCCGGCCATGCCATCCATCTCCCTCTCTCCCAGAACCCCGAACGCGCCAAACGTTCGGACGACTCGGGCATATCTTCGGACTATAAATCACCTCCGTATGTCAGCAGGCAGGCACCGAGAAGGGTGCGCCTACAAGTACAGGAGGGCGTCGAGGAGAAAGAGAATATACCGCAGTCCATCGGTGTACTGCACTCACCCGAGATACTTCTGCCGTCGGTGTCCCGCAAACGAGATTCGCTCCTGCTGTCATCAGTCATTACCCGTTCTTCCGACTCACTTGTCCAAGTCCGGTGCATGGCCCGCACCCGCATACCCACTCCTCATGGCATAGTCTTTCTGCACCTCTACCACAATACCCGCGACAACAAGGAACATCTCGCCATTGTCATCGATCCTGCACAGTACTCGATAAACGATAACTCCACCGTACCGCCCATACGTAGCTGTTCCCTTGATGCTATATGGAGCGATGACGAAACACAGGAAGATCGCATCCTCAGGGGTGCATATGTAGGGCAGCTTACCCCTGACTCTAGAATCCCTTCCCGTCCCATAGAGCAATCTCGTCGGCCAACCGACCTTCCACCCCCCCTCGTCCGAATTCATTCCGAATGCTTCACCGGTGAAACCATTGGAAGCATGCGCTGCGACTGTGGCGAGCAGCTCGACGAGGCCATTCGCCTCATCTCCCAACCAATTCAGCTCTCTTCGACAACTATCCCCGGCAGAGGTGCCGTCATCTATCTCAGACAGGAGGGTCGTGGTATTGGCCTCTTGTCCAAGATTCGGGCATATAATCTTCAGGACGTGGGACACGACACCGTCACTGCCAACATTCTCCTGGGGCACAAGGCGGACGAACGTGGTTATGACATCGCGACGGCCATATTAAGAGACCTTGGCTTGGGCTCGGAACAAGGGGAGAGTGTCCGCTTGTTGACCAACAATCCAGACAAGGTCATGGCACTTGAACAGGAGGGGCTGAGAGTGATCGAGCGCGTTCCGATGGTACCGAGGTCATGGAGGTGCCAATCCGAGTCGACTCTCTCCTCGGGCGAACTCGAGGACCGCATGAGTTGGGGAACGGACCTGAACAAGTACCTCCGAACGAAGGTGTTGAGGATGGGGCACATGTTACCGCTGAAATAATTTATATTTAATTTTATATATTGTAGAGTTTTGATTACATAAATTATCTGGTTCCCTTCTGCCATGTTCGATCCGCTCAGTTCGACCAGCTCCATCTTAGACAACGACATCACACCACCATGGCCAACTACCCCTCACGAACCCGACTCACCGATACCAAATCTTCGTCGTGCCCCCCCGTCGACCCACAAGATTGACTCGGACGGCCTCTTCGGAAAAGTGCCCCAAATATACGGTGCCCCGGAACCTGGACTTATTTCCCCTCAAACGAACGTAGGTTCCAACGGAGTAAAATACGAAAAGAGTGAGCCTTATCTTCGTGCACGCATTACTGGGTTGGATCGCAACAGAAGGGACATTCTCTTTAAATTTGATGCTCAAGTGCGTAATCCACCCTTGAGCCCAGCTGTCGTCCGCTCAATCCTTTCCCTTTCCAGACGAACCTTTCCAACTTTACCGGAACGACATATCGAAACGTTTCTCGTTCGTTTGTTGAATTCCAGCAATTCTACGATGCCCTGCTTAACAACTGTCCCCACACCATCATCCCCGCTCTTCCCCTCGCTCAGACCTCGGCGCCGACAGACGAAGAGGACGACCGCCTAGTGCGAATCATGTTGCAGAGATGGTTGACACGAATATGCGAGGACCCGATCATTATGCACGATGAGGACTTGCGCTCATTCATCGAGAGCGATTTTGGCTACCAGCCTATGCCCCGTCCAAGACGGAAAGCAGGCTCTAGCTTTGGACTTATCCGCCGTGGTGTGCCAGACGAAGACGAAGGACTCCAGCGTGCCAGATTCGAGCTTACCAAACTCGAAACACAATTCTTTGAAGCCGCAAAAGCTGTTGACAAGCTTTCGGTAACCAGGCGATGTACGTTTTTTCTGCTCCTGTTCACACAACTCAGTCTGAATCTTATGATAGCATTATCTATTGCACATGCTGAAATGGGAAATAAGTTGATCAATGTCGCGTCCTCAGAATCACATCCTCCATTGGGAACTGCACTACGGAAATTGGGAAGGGCATGGCACAGTCTCGCTGACCTCGATCAAGCACAGTCCATAAGTGAATGTGTTATCGTTGGCGATACATTTGGCTATCAAGGGATGAACGCACGCTCTGCCAAAGAAGCCTTGCTCCATCGAGCCGGTGTTTTGGAAGAGTACCAAGCCGCCGTCAAAGCAACGATATCTAAGAGAAGGAACATAGAGAGATTGAAAGCCAGTTCTAATATCAGACCTGAACGCGTAGACGAAGCGTTGGAAGACCTGGAAGAGGTAATGGTCTTTCTTTGTGAAATGCAGGTCGTTGAAGGAGTTGATAGGCTAACAAATATGAGCAAGTACTTGCACAACGCGCCAACGGAATCTCCCAAAACCTACATCGTGCTTTGGCAACCCATACCAAGACAGTGACTGACGACATCGCTGCTGCCTTGATCGAGCATGCGCGCTCCTCTATCCAGTATGAAAAGCAGTTACTCAGGGAACTTGAATCTCTCAAGGGGGACGTCAGTTCCGCCAACCAGCAAGTGGCTTCCCCAAAACCCGATGGTTACCCCAAACCTTCCGTCATCTTGCCGCTGGAGGACGATACCCAGCCATCAGCAAGGGCACCGCCTAACCCACGGTCATCCAGCGGCTTCCCCACTGGCACACCACCAGGAACCCAACCTGTGTTTCGACCACAGAGTGCTGCTCCACAGTCACCGGGTGCCGGTCCATCTACCGCGCGAAGCACAACCGCTCCAATGTCTGCGCCAGTCTCCCCTCCCTTGCAAGGTGGTCGCTTCGGAGATGGGACTCAATCCATGTTCGTAAAACCCACACCTTCACCTTTCGGCCCCGTTGCTCCCGGACCTTTGTCGTCTTCTTCCTCACACCCTCAGGGGCTTCTTGACGACACGGTACATAAGTCCACGTCTACTTCCCCACAACCCAGCCATCCTCTTGCTGGTGCGGACCCTCTTATCGCATCGTCGGTAGTATCGACCAGCACACAGCAACAAGTTCTCGATCCTCTCGCACATCTCACTCCCGCAAGCATGTCGCAATCAATGCACGTGCAGCCCTCAAGGCCACGACTGGATGCAAGAGTCGCTGCAAGCAAATTGGCGAATATGTTCTAGGTCTAGAAATAGTACCCTCAGTGACTTGCGAGTGTTCAGTGTGGCTAGAGCATCCGTTTGTTTGTTTGTTGTTGCTGTATTTTGTTTCTTTCCCTGTTGTAGAAAATGGACATGCTTCGTGCGAGATTGGTCGGTCTTTGAGCTTCAGATCCAGATCCCTCATCTCACCAGTGTAGGAAATCATGTAAATGAATGATTTGTTCACGGTGACTTTGGTGCTTGCAAAGCGAGAAAACAAACTCCCGTTCAACGTGGATATATAGAGTGTTTACTGGCGGCATTTGCAAAGCATAAATTGTACGCGTGTGCCGGGCATAACCAAGTTTAAAGCAACTGTTTCAGCGCCTTGATCACCTTGTCACCGAGTTCAACGGTGGTGGTATTGCCGCCCAAGTCGGCTGTTCTGGCGCCATACCCCCCGATATTCTCGTCATCGAGACACTTGCGGACAGCGGCCTCAACAGCCTGAGCTTCCTTTTCAAGTCCAAGGGAGTACCGCAGGAGCATCGCAGCACTGAGGATAGTACCAACGGGATTTGCAATTCCTTTGCCGGCGATGTCTGGCGCAGAACCGTGGATCGGTTCATATATGCCTGGCGTGGGCTTAAATGATGGATCCAAAGGCGATGCCGGCGCTCCCACGAGAGACGCAGAAGGCAAAAGGCCGAGAGAACCAGGTATGACACTGGCTTCATCCGAAAGACTTGGGACGAAATTTACCAAATATGTAGAGAATGGTGGATGACATACTACGTACATGTCACCAAACAGGTTTTCAGTGAGGATGATCCCATTGAGCTTCTTAGGGTTGGCTACGATCAGCATTGCGGCAGTGTCGACCAGGTAGTGATCAACAGTGAGCTGAGGGTATTCTTTCGTCAAGATCTCGGTCACAATTTTCCTCCAAAGTCTCGAACTCGCAAGGACGTTGGCTTTGTCGATAGAATGGATGGCAAGGGGAGGGTTCGCAGCCAATGCAATCTGTGCTGCAACACGAGTAATTCTCTCTACCTCTGAAACGCTGTACACCATGGTGTCATACGCCGTGTCGCCGTCGCCTTGCTCTTGGCGAGGACCAAAGTAGGCACCGCCGATGAGTTCGCGGACGACAATCATATCGACACCATTGGCAATACCCGGCTTCAGAGGGGAGTATGCAAGCAGGGATTCGGACGCAAAGTTGGCAGGTCGGACGTTGGCATATAGACCGAGTTCCTTGCGGATTCTGAGCAAGCCCTGCTCTGGGCGAACCTTGGACTCTGGACCCCATTTTGGACCACCGACTGAGCCTAGGGGACCGTAAGCTCTGCGATGGTGCTCTACATATTGAACTTACCCATCAGTATGGCGTCCGCCTCCTGGCAGGCTTGGAGGGTTGAAGGTGGGAGAGGGTCCCCGTGCTTGTCGATAGCACAACCTCCAAAGTCATGGGGTTCGAGGATGAGCCTCGTTGTGGACGATGACTCTGAGATGAGCTCAAGGACTCGCGTGGCTTGCTCGATGACACTGGGACCTTGGGAAGATCGATGGTCAGCACGGGGGAGCATGCTGGAGTGTAGATCCCACCGATCCCATCGCCGGGGAGAACGACGATGCGATATCTGGATTTACGGTGAGCGAATAATGTAGGAGATTATGATGGACGACGCACTGTCTAAGTGATTGCACCATGGTCCTTGAAGTCAGAGATCTGCCAATGACTTGTTTCCCACGTAGATTAGATGAAGCTGTCATGTCGCGACGCTGTAAAAACCTGGTCCTAGATTCTGGTCCCCTTCTCTCTCTGTCCCCGCTGCGCGGATTGGCCGATGCGTACCTCACCGTCCCGCAAGTGTTGGATGAGCTCAAGGATAAACGTGCACGGGAACATTTTCATCAGCTGGGTCTCTCCATGGGTGTCCGAGTTGACATTCGGAATCCTGATCCTGCCTCGATCACTCAAGGTGCCTGTGTCGTCCCATGCTTGTTTCCATCTTGCTCATACGACCAACAGTAATACAGTTTGCGAAAAAAACTGGCGACTATGCTGCTTTGTCCCACGCCGACATATGCGTGCTCGCACTGACTCATACACTGCAAATCGAGGAGAATGCAATTTTGGAAAAGAAACAGAGGCAAGAGGTGACCTCGAATTCTCAACGTGTTTCTGAAGATACTAATCATGCTTCATTATTGGGATTACTCTAGTCCACCCCAGAGACTGTCAGTATAAGTGATACACCAGACGCTCCCGTGGCTTCGTGTCCGGATCCAGAGCTCATAAATTCATCGCAGTCGCCATCAGCTCTCTCACAAGCTGTCGAAGGAGAGAATATTATGGACCTCACCCGCGCGACAAAGGGTTTATCAATAGAACCCCCACTAGATAGTCCGCTTCCTGAGAACGAGGCTTACGACTTAGAAGCACAACCTCCGACACCTGATGATGACCCTGCTTCGAAGCCCACGCCAGAGGTGCAACTTTACGACGACCCGTTGGCTGATGAAGATGATGGGCTTGGGGAGTGGATAACTCCTGAGAATGTTGCTCTCCACAAGTCTCGCGCTCTTGATCTCCTTCCATCATCGGGTAGTGATTCAAAGAAGCGGCGTCAGGTGATCCACGAAGAAACAGTTTTGGCTGGGTGCATGACTGCAGACTTTGCCATGCAAAACGTCCTGCTCCAAATGGGGCTGGCTTTGGTTGGCGTGGAAGGAAAACGAATACAAAAAGTGAAGACCTGGGTGCTCAGGTGTCACGCCTGCTTCAAGTAAGCTGATGGCGCTTCGTTTGAAATGCACATTAATGATTCCATTAGGATATGCCAAGATAACTCGAAGCAATTCTGCCCTTCGTGCGGTAATCCAACGCTGTTGAGAACGTCGGTGACGCTTTTCTCTCCAAACGCCGCCGCAGACGCACCTGTCATGGAGCTTCATCTTAAAAAGAACTTTCAGTACAAGTTACGTGGAACGAAATATTCAATACCCGCTCCCCGGCCTGGGTCTTCCAAGACAGGATCAGGGGAGGGCCTGATTCTTCGGGAAGATCAGCCGGAATATATGCGAGCCAAAAAACGGGCAAATGGCAAAAGAGAACGCGACGAGCAACGAATGCTCAAAGGCCTCGTAGACAGAGGTGGAGAAAGCGGTATTGCCGTTGGGAGTTGGTCAGATCCGGACTGGATACCAGGGATACTTGGCGGCTCAACAAAGACCAGGGAGACATCAAGAGGCAAATATGGCATGCCACAGATTGGTTACGGTAGGAGGAATCCAAATGAAAAGAGAAAACACTAGGATACAGAGGAGTGCTGGAATACAGAGACATGCTGCTTTGACTGTATTTCACGAACCCAAGCTGCGGTTCATGAATCGCCTCTTCTGAAAGGCCATCCACCATTTACTTGGTTTCCCGCTACCATCTGCATACAACCGTTCCACTAGTCGAGCAGCTAGTTCCTGACGGACCTGTGTCAGATAGGTGCGAAGATAATCTTGGAGGTTGTCGTCAGTCAGTGTAAGATAGGCAGGTACAATCAAAGCCTCGCACCGGCATCTGCCCGGGTTGCTGGGCCGGCATAGTGAGCATTCAGCGCAAAATTGGCATCACCAGGGATTGGGAAGTTGTCCACAGAAAGGGTGTTCAACATCTTGGATGCCTCGATATGCGTCGGAACAGTCTTGGCAGTACCGATCTTGGTCAGGCAGTCAGATACAAAGAGGATGAGCATGATGAGCAAGCGATCTGCTGGCCCCTTGATCTCAAAATTGCGGAAAAGGGAGTTCGCACGAAAGAGATCCAACGTCTCGTCAATGATATCGGTCTGGTCAGGATCGGCTGAATACGCGCGTTAGCTTAGAACTGAGAGCTTAACCGTCGAAGCGTACCAATGGATGCCGGACCACGAATTTTGGTCTTGACAGGTAGAATAGACAAATTACCAACTTGTCTAACGTCTTCGATCTCGTTCAGAGATGAATGGTAGGCCTAAAAGCGGTCGTTATCGTCTCTATTGCTGTATATTGGTGTACTGACCGGCATCGTTTGAGGATGAGATTCGTGCACAGCCACGGTCACTACAGTAAGTACATTAGCAATTATGTTCGCTTCAAGTTCGCAACGCCAACCATGTTTCGCGAACCAGAGGCAGAGGTCGAACAAGCCCGCGGATTGCTGTCTCCAGAATGGAAGAAGCCATCTCCTGACACTCTCGCAAGTGCGTTGACCTCATCTCCGCCGACTGCCCCTTTCAAGCACGCAAATTAAACAATTTATGTCGTAGAGCTCATCAAACGCTTGCGTGCCCTAACGCTGAGACTTCTTCCGGGCGAAGTTGATGTGAGGATCATCAATGATCCAACAAACCGAATCATCACCCCGCGCACGATGTTGTCCTATATGGAGGCTGCCGGAGATTTTGGGGATGCGGCAAGTCCAGCTCTCCAACGCCCAGGAATCCACAATTTAACATTGAGATTGTTCAGCTCCCTTACTGCCTCCTTCAAGCACATTCAGAGTTTCTTCGGGAGGCGCACCACAACCCTGCTAATCACGGCGAAAACTTTGGTCGTGGTATGCGTTCTTATCAGCATATGAGACCAGTTCATGAAAGATTATTGAAGCTGTCGCTTGCGAGGTCCTTGCTCGCAGAATCGTGCATCAGACACCTCCGGATAGAGTTATCCCATTGATCACTAACCGATACAGGTATAGGAAAAACGATGGGGAAGTTAGTGTGGCATCCAGTGCCTTGGAAACTGCCATTGACACTCACTGGTGCGATTTGCACTTCTATTTACAAATCTGTTGACAACTTCATTTCCAGCACGGTCTTTTTATCCTCCTCCGAGGTTCAGGATGGTTAGTACTTGTTCTGGACGTTGGTGAGGTGGAAGCTGACGTACTCCATAGTTGTGACTTCGCTCTGGAATGGTGTCCTTGTCCAGTCCATCGACGAAAACGATGATATCCAGTGTACCTCAGATGTTATGTCACACTTCCATACTTTGACGACTCCAATAGACATTGTGTACCACAAGCATCACCGTGAGGGTTTCTGGAGTCATCTCAATCCCTCTCGCATGTCAGTACCTCGGTAAGTAAAGTCTTATGGTTCTTTGATCCAACCTTAGTGCGGCCATGCAGGTACCAGAATGTCTTCCGAATTGTTGTCTGGCTCATTTTCCTGGGTATTTATTCACTCGCTGGTGAGAAGGGAGAATGAATGATCGGTATGTACAACGCTAATTTAGTGGTTACTCAGTTAAGGAGCCGATGGAACGATTGAATCCGGTTCATGCATTCCTCGATCCCTGGGAGTATGCGCTCTACATTATGGCGCTTGCATTTTGTCTTGAAGGTGATTTCGAGGGCGTTTGTAGCGGATGAATTATTGATTCTCATTATACTCAAGATTTACACAGGGTATGCCTTGTATTTTTCATCTGAATTGCATCTTATCGACCTGATAAAGGGCTACAAACTCATTCATTATGCGACCCGGAGCTCATATGGGTTTTGGAGTATCATCGCGTTGATTACCAATACGCTGCTCTTGTTAGCATTCATCTTTCGTATCGCTGGCTTTGAGGCGGCAGAAGATCATGCTGGCGATCTTAGACTAAAGAGTTTCCAGATTCTGAGTTTTGTCGCGCCTTTTATCTGGTAGGTCTTTCATGTTCTTTGACCATATCTGAGATAATTTCATCATTGTTCAGGATGAGTGAGTTTTATACTACTTCTTGAAGTCGCTGCTAATGATGTACAGAACTCGTGACTGTATTTGACGGATATCAGTAAGAACTGGAAATTTACTTGAAGCTGATCTCTTAATTCTCTTTTAATCCAGGTATATTGGGACCATGCAAATCTGTGTATCACGAATGCTGCAAGAGTCTGGCATTTTCTTTGCTGTGCGTAACAATTTGATTACTGCACAAGCAAAACTTCATCACTGTGGTATTGCTTCTAGCTGTTATGCCTCTTGGGCGCCGGGTTCTTGCAGGCAATGTATGCTTTAGATGTCGCAGATGGTCAAGAGGAGGGTGCGTCCGATGTAAGTCATAATGTTGGCGCCGTCACCTGGGGTCACCTAAGTTTTTGTAGGTTATCAATGTTTTGTTGCAAAGCCTCCTGCAGTAAAGTTCCTCTTGTTATCTATGCATGTTTGCCTCGCTCAACGCAGTAGATCTCCGAATTATGCAAGATTCGCAACCAGGTCAGGTCAATGTCTTTCGGGGAAGAAAACTCTGCTTAACTGAAGATCGTTTCTCACCCAGTCCTGCGGGATTGGCTCTATATTACCTGTGGGTAGCGGGCTTCTTATTGGTTTCCTTTGCTCATTCAGGATTTGTATGAAGTTGGAACCTCTCCACAGTAGTGATTCTGTTGAACATCTTGATCTCTCTGTTCGCTTCTGCCTACTCCGAGGTGAATATCCCCGCCAGTCTGTCAGTATTGCTTATTCGAGTTTGTCATTTCATTTCATAGGTTGTCGGTGACGCAGAAGCCGAATACATGGCATTTTTTGCATGGAAAACAATTGCCATGATCAGAGCTCCGGATTCGTATACTTACCCTGCACCGTTCAATCTTGTTGAGACCTTCTTTATCGCACCATTGGAGTAAGGTCATTTAAACCCTAAATAATGCAAAGTAGTAACAGATTTACAGGTTCTGTGGACTCGCAGGGAACAAATATGCCAAGGTGCGATGCGTTGGTACTCAAAATTTCCGTCACTCACTACCCTGGATAGTTGAACCGAATTGTCATGACTGTCATTTTCTTCATTCCGCTCTCCGCCATTGCCTTCTTCGAAACCTCGTGGATGCAGAGATCATGGATGATGCATTGGCTTAACGGAGAAGACGAGATCGATTTTGAAAACCCCGCAACCATTGACCCTATTATTGAGGGTCCCGAGGCGGAACATGGGTTACAGATTAGTAAAGTACCCTTTAGTGAATTGGTCAGGAAGCTTCCGCATACGGGACAGGTATGGCCTTGATAATTTTCGTATTCTACTCCTGATCCGCTACGTAGTCGACCGAAGCGACAATCTTGAAGGAGCTGTCAGATATACAAGAGAACCTCCACATCTTGTCAGAGCGGATCCGTCAGCTTCAAGCGTAAAATTCCGATCCTGACCTCCAATCAGATTATCTCTGCGAAGTCTTTACTTTCCATTGTAGAATAACTTACCAACAAAGTGCAGACGACAAATGTCCTCGCCTTTCCGCGTTAGATAATTTGTAGATACCTAATAGCTTGAACAGTTCATGCGCCATGTTCCTCCTCATGAGCAGCGTCTCTATTGACGGCCTCGGATTGTCCCTTGAGTTGGGTGAAGACATTCATGGCTTTCACGAAGTAGGGTCTGATTTCGTTGATCTCGATCGAGCACAGGTTCGGCAACTAAACAAGCCCAAAGCTCAGAATAGAGTCATGTCGGTAGTCGGTAGAAAGCAGCATACACTAAGTTCACTGTGGTCAATTTGACTCAGACCGTCTCGACTTTTTGACTGGCGTGCTTCACGCAAATCCTTCAAAAGAGATCTGACCTTCTCTGCATTCGGTACATCGTCGGACGCTCTAGCGTAACGTCAGCAAGGTCATAAATGACAAGGTAGGCAAGTCGTACACGTCTAAAATAATTTTGGCAATCTCCGCGAAACGAAAAGGCAGACGACTGAACTCAGGTTCACTCGTTTCCTCCGACAATCGACCTTGAAGGAACTCTAAGACACGCAGCAAGTTAGATGGAGAGAAACAGGGTATGCGCACAATGCATACCAACAGTGAGCCAATCAGGTGGGACAATGTAGCATTTTTTCTTCAGTTTCAAGTTCATAGCCATCCAGAGCGGTATGCGACACTTGTTCGGTGGGCGTAGTGGCCCGTATGCACCCTGGATATCATGTATGCATCAGAACAACCGACGGAGAAGTGAACGGCCGTTCAACCGAAATAAAAGCCGTTTTCTCCATTGCGATCAGCGGGACTATGTCGACCAGTAGCTCCGATGCGATCAACTCCAGCTCAGAAGGGGCTATGGACACTCGTAGTGGTTGTGGAAGAGCCATGCTTGCTAGTTAGACTCGGCAATAATCTCGGTGCTGACACAAGGCACTTACATTGCACGTGACAGACGCGTCGTGTCTACTCGGTTGTCCCAGGAAGTAAACGATACCTATCTCCTCAGTTGTCGGAAGAACATACCCTCTAGATTAACACTATACCATCAGGAAATGCTCGGGACAAGAACAAAGCAAGTCAGTTCATACGGCCGGCGAGGTTCGCGCATCGTCAACGTATCAGATCGACGGGAGAGAGAGTCAGCAAACTCATCAACCTCGGATGTGGATATCCTTCCTCCCTCCAGGACCCTCAAGAGGGAAAACGCCATTATCATCTCACCTGCCAAGCTTCATGTAGGACGTCGCAGACTCCAAGGCTCAAGCCACTCTCCGAGAGGTTCGCCGTTGGCTCAACGCAAGACAACGCGGGACGCTGCCACGGTACGGAGACGGTCTAAGATGGAATCAAACACCCACATACGTCAGCCCCTTACTCCTCTTCCTCACAACACCGCCCCGTCGAACGAGCAATCGCCGTCCAGGCTCAAGGGTAAATCCAAAGCTGCCACCATTAAACACGCGCGCACCGGCATAAAGCCTCATGCACCAGTTATCGCCGTTGATATCATTGTTCTCGACGAGGATGGAAACAAGTTGAAACAAGAACGTCGCCTCTCCCACACAGAGATCCAGATAAACCAAGCGCGCACTGCAACTGGAAAGGGCAAGAAATTCCCCAGAACGACACCATCCAGTCCTCCACCCATCGTCATCAGTGATGACGATGATTCAGAGGGGCATTCACCCCAACGAGTGATCAAGCGATTACATCGCAGCCCTCATGCCATCGTCATTTCGTCCGAGGAATCCGAAGCGAATGAGGAAAGCAGTGGCACTGTATACAAGAAGCCCGTTGATCCTCTGGCAGAGTCCCGTTTAAGATCAAAGTCGCTGCGCGTGGGGGTGGTGATTCCACCTACACCGTCTCAAAAAGCCAAGGGTTCCAATACACCCCCGAGTCCGCCGCCACTTACACTTACACCTCCGAGGACACCTGCACTATTAGTCCCTTCTCTTCGACATCCAACCTGCATCCCACCCCTTCTCGCCCCTCCCATTCCTCCCGTGAAACTACGACAACTCACACCAATCCGTGGTAGTTCAGGTCATTCGCTATTTCGTCAACCGCCTCTCACGCCGTCAACCCCGACGGAGGCAGACCTCTCGTTTGATCTTGAGCAGCTGAACCTTTCCGATGCCACCAAAACAGATGACCTATCACCTGCACAACCGGAATATCTCTTGCCTCTATTGAACGAATGCGCGCAGACTGTTCCATACGAGTTCTCTGCATTCATCGAGACATTTCCATTTGATCCTATCGTCCAGTCTTCTGAAGACGTGAGATTTCGCAAGATTGGAGAAGCATCGTATTCGGAAGTATTTGGCATCGGAGATGTGGTACTCAAAATCATACCAATTCGGTTCGAAGAGGAGTTGACGCATCTGGAGACAGATGATATACCACCACCTAGTGATGCCAAGGACGTTTTGAAAGAAATCATTGTGACAAGGGAGGTTGGAGAGATTTGTGACAAATTCATCAAACTTCTGAAAACGTACGTGGTGAGGGGAAGATATCCGACCCTCCTCTTGGATCTATGGGACGAGTACAACGAGAGGAAGGGCTCTGAAAGTATACGACCGGGTGAGCTACAGAACTTTCCTGATACCTACATCATCGTTGAGCATTCAAAAACGTAGATTTATTCGGGTTAACACAAGTCTATGCCATCATCATACTACCAAATGGCGGACCAGACTTGGAATCCTTTGCTTTTAAAAACGTTTCAAAATATGGCTGGCATCAAGCTTGTGGGATATTCTGGCAGGTGGCAAGAGCTCTTGAACAAGCGGAAGGCTTGGTAAAATTTGAGGTGCGCAAGCAGATTCGAGTTACGATCAAACCTGATGGACTTGCGAAAGCATCGTGATCTCCACTGGGGTCAAATCCTTGTTAAGAGCATCCCTGTCAGAAAGTCAGCAAATCAATGTCCTGATTCACGGGCACCTATGGACGACACTCGCTTCGGTGTAAATGTCACCATCATCGACCTGGGCTTATCTAGAATGAGTGCAGCGGATGCTCGAGGTTCCAAGATTTACTGGACGCCATTTGACGACGAAATATTTGAAGGGGAAGGTAAACTTTTGTTTGTCGCGGCCCAAGTCTGGTGCGGTTGCTGATGCTCACATGTAGGCGACTACCAATATGATATTTATAGGATCATGAGGGATCTTATCGGTGATGCCTGGAAATCTTTCCATCCGTTGACGAACGTAATGGTAAAAACCCATGTCCTGTGATCCTCTCCCTGACTCATCCGTGTCTGGTCATAGTGGTTACATTACTTGGTCACCAAATTACTGCATGAAAAACGCTTGAAACATCCAGATGGCAAGAAGCAGAGTTGGGGCGGGTATGATGAGCGAGAGTGTTATGATTGCCTCACAGAGATGGAGAGATTGCTGGGCAATTGCATTGCCAAATCAGCACGGAAAGGACAGAAAGGGCGTCGGAAAACGGTTGCATCATTGAGCGGACCCAGGTCTGCCAGGGATGTGATTGCTTATGGGGCGCGGCAGGGATGGATTCGATGATCCGTACGCTTCCGTTAGATCTTCCTATTTGGGATCGTCACACCTGGTAATACTACTCATATCTGAGATTTGAACGGCAGCAAGTCAAAATGCTCGGTATCTTTTCTGGTCCGCCTTTCTTCCGAACTTCGACATGTCCGAGCAGTCGTCTCAGTTCAACTCGCAGGACGTCCTCCGACTTGATGGATATCTGGAGCCGTTCCTTCCCGCCATCGAGCGTCGCCACAGCCAATTCCAACAGTGGAAGGATCGTATCTTCGAGCATGAAGGGGGTTACGAAAATTTTACAAAGGGCTACGAGGTGATGGGCTTTACGGTCAAGGAGGATGGCACCATAGTGTATCGAGAGTGGACACCGAACGCTCACGAGGCCAACTTGATTGGGGACTTCAGTTTGTCCTATTTCTCTGCCAGCGTTCACGTTTCACTCTGAACCACCATGTAGACCAATGGAACAGGTTGTCTCATCCAATGTCGAAAAATCAATATGGGGTATGGGAGATTACGGTACCTCCCAAAGCCCCCGGCGAGCCCGCTATACCTCACGATTCCAAAGTGAAGGTGAGGTCGACCCTCGCCTCGTTTCTCAGCAATTATCGATGAATTCTTCGTTGAACTAGATATCTATGATATTGCCCACTGGTATTCGAATCGAAAGGTTGCCTGCTTGGATTCATCGGGTCACCCAAGACCTGACATATTCCCCAACGTATGAGTCTCGGTTCTGGAATCCGCCTGCATCAGAACGTTACCAGTTTAAACATCCTCGTCCTCCCCATCCGCAGTCTGTCAGAATATATGAGGCCCATGTCGGCATTTCGACATCAGAACACCGGGTAGGGACATACACAGAATTCACAAAAGACGTCCTCCCTCGGATTCAGAAACTTGGGTACAACACCATTCAAATGATGGCGATTATGGAACACCCCTACTATGCATGTAGGTTGACATTTCTGTGGCCCAGTGTGTCGACCGACACTGGTTTCCAGCTTTTGGATACCAGATTACTAGCTTCTTTGCTGCAAGTTCTCGATATGGCACGCCCGAAGAGCTTACCTTTCCTGATCCGTTGTCATCTTACTCGCTGATCCTCGATTACCCGGACAGCGGATCTTACCACTATTGTTAGGACTATAAGCTAGTTTCCTCTTCGCTGCGGAGCACCGTTCTTGACCCTCTGTCCAGCCGTGTATGCCCGATGGATGAGCATTCCCATCGTAGGCATTATGTCAGGATAGGTAGACATTTCACCTATCCTTTCTCTTTGATCCTGCTGACCACTTCCGCTCTTCCTCAACAGCGGGATCCCGTTAGCCCTGATGGCTGTTCTGCCATTCAGGTATTACCCTTCGCCCCCTTCCCGATGTGGGAAGGCCTTTGTTCCTCATTAGGAGGACACCCTTAGCCCAGATGGTCTGTGCACCATTCTGGTATAGTATATAAGCCCAGAGTACTAGCTAGGAACAGTAAGCTAGTTCTACACCATTGTGTACTGCAATCTCCCTGCACTTAAGTGTGCCCTTGCAATCTACCTGGTTTACTGGTGTACTGGTGCTCGGACGTCAAGACTTCGTCCCTCTT